>VVHJ01008522.1:18484-40161 GCA_015107715.1 Tylochromis polylepis | reverse complement strand
TTTTTTGGTCTTGTTTGTTGGGGAATCTCCCTTAGGCTCTCTGGGGTTTGTCTAACACTATTTAATGTGGCAACAAAAGCAGCTGAAGTACTTCAAACAACGTTATACACAACTGAAAAAAATATAGGACATAAAACATGAGTTGTAAGTCTACTTCACAGCAGTTTTTAGGACACAAATTATATGTAAAAACTATACTGAGGTTTTCTCTGATCACAGACAACAAACCACCCTAACGCCACAACTCTTTTTTTTCTTGTTTTTTTTTTTTTGGTAAACAACTTTTCTGCATCACACTATTAACACAATAACAAACGCACTTGCAAATTGTGATTATTGTAGATATGATGACCGCTAGATGATAACTGTAGTTCTATGTTTCCTATTATTTTCTTACCAAAGGTCCATAATGCACTGAAACTTTCACGGTGGTGTGTGATGACAGCTCAAGTTACAACTCAAACACATATTGCCTCTTTTACGCCTGCTTGCTCACTTTCTCATTGCTGTATGTTGTGGTAAAGAAGGCAAACTTACCTGTGACCAGAGCCTTAGTCAGGACAAGGATCACTACAGAGAAGTACATTTTCCACAGTCAGTGAATCCATAAACCCAGACAACTGCACAGCAACTTACACAAGCAGCTACATTCAAAACAGAGCCTGACTGCACAACCCACCAGAGCCCTTACCCACCATTAACTCTTCTCCTCTTTCTCCTCTTTTCTGTGTAATATGAAACAGTAAAGGCTCTGTTCCCACTTAGAAACTCCCACTCTCTCCCAGTACTCTCTGCCTCCCTCTCCCTGTGGCTGTCTCTCTCACTCGCTTTCTCTTGTGTGTCCTGCAAAACGTAGGAAATGTCATTTCCTGTGTTCCTGTGTTCCGAGTGTGTCCTGGACCGTAGCCCAAAACCCCCAGAACTCCAAAGTGATGGTCAAGTCTCGTGGTTTGTGTGCATGTGTGCCTCTGTGTGTGTCACACTGTGTGCAGTTTTGAGTAGCATACACAGTAAACTGCTGAAAATGCATTTCCATCACCTCAGTCACCACGAATAATGCTCATCTTGCATCTCGGAGTAAAGGCCAAATGCTGATGTTTATTTGTGTGAGCTTCATATTTTTGTGTATGTATGCATGTGTTTATGCGTTTATGTGGAGGCACATTTGTCCCTGTGTGTGTGCTGGGACCTCTCCCAGCTGCTGGACAGAGTGGCATGGGTTTGTCTCTGGCTGTGGTTGTCAGACTGTCCCAGTGGTATGAAGCCTGCTGCTTTATTGGGCAGGCTAAACTGCTGAGGCAGGGCTTCTGCTGGCGCTTTGAGCTCTGCCAAAGCCAAATGGAATTACACAACAGATTTAACCCTTAAAGTTGTATGTAGGATTCTCTTAAAAGGAACCGAGTCTGTGGGAATCTACTGGTTTGGTTCATATGCTCGTTTAATTTTGAATAAATCTTTTGGCATCATTTTTTTTTAAAGACAGACAGCTGTAATATAAGATTAAGCCACAGTACACGTTTTATAAATTGAGGATCACGTGTCAAATGTGTTAAAATGATTCTTCTTCTTTTTTTACTTCTTAACAACATCTTGTGTTTAGAGTTTCCCTCAGGTTTTTCTCTACCAAGGTCTTAAGTTCAGGTCTTTGCTCCAGCAGAGGAAGCACTCTGCTCTGCCCCACAGTGGTCAAAGCAGGTTACTGCTTCTCGGGGGTTAAGCAATATGGTTATGTTAAACTGGAGAGTATGGCCATGCATTCTCACCACAGCGGCGTACATTTAATTGGAGTGTGTGGATCAAGGGAAATAAAAGAAAGCACATTTTCACACTCTCGTGGGTATAATATTAAAAGATTTAAACATTTGGATCTCTTCATACAGTAAAAAGGACACAAAATAAATGCCATCAACAAAATGTTATTTTCCTTTATCTCTCAGGACATATTACTGCACATTACAATAGCACATTGTAATTGTCTTATGCAATCATAAAAAGACTCTTCATTTTGAATCACTCAGGCCCAGGGTACATTTCAAAAGTCAGAGCAGGATGTCATTATATTACATTATAGTATGGTTGTAAAATACAATCAGCCTCTTGCATGAACCTTTCTATGTTTTCCTTTTGTTTAATTCTAACTTTTACAAAGAGGTTTAAAATACAGCCACCGTGATGAGAAATGATTAACTGAAGCATGTTTTTATTATCCGATTCAGCCCATGTCACGCTACTGTTTCACAGCAACCCAGAAACAATTTTTACAAACTTTCAGCTTAGAAAATAGACTACTATATGATATTAATTCTTAAAAACAGCAACAGCCACATCACCATTTTTTTTCACTTCATACATGGCTGAATTCAAAAACTATGCTTTTGAATCTCAAAATCTCCAATTTGTAATGAAAGTTTAAGCAGGTTTGTCAGTAGCAAAAGTTTTTCCAAGCAACTTTTGATATACTGTATGATATATAATAAACTACAATTAGGTTGAACAGGCAGTGCTAATGATACTGTCTACACAAGAAGCATAGCTTAGCTTCTCACATTCAAAGTCAAATGGAATGGTGAACTCTGTAAAACAATAAATAAATCAACAGCGAATCTCCAAAGCAGAAACAATTTAACAGTTTGTTATAGAGACTTATTAAAACTACAAACCAAAAACATTCTGAGACTGTTTTCACTTGAAAAAGTCTGTTGCAACCACTTAAAATCATGTATATTATGATCCATTCACTCTTTACTTTATTAAATATCTAATATCAATCTTTACTCTCACCAATCAGACACCTCCATAAAGTCCTCCAGTTCACTCATAGCTATTATATCACGAGGATGATATTGAGAGTGGGCTGAGTTATCATTTTCACAAACTGAGCTTCCTGCAAGCTGGCTGTTTGTGTCACACTCTGGGAATGACTCATATGAGCCATGTGTGCTGTAAATTGTGTTATATGTTTTGTCTTTATCATTAACTGTGTCCATGTACGGAGTCTTCTCTGGACTGTAGCAATGTCCTTCAGAGTTTTGTCCCAGTTCAAAAGTCTGATATCCAGGCTGCTGGTTCTGGTGGAGAGCTGCAGGAACCTGTGACTTGTTGGGATGCAGGGAGCTGATACTTGCAGGTTGGTGGCATTGGGGATAACCGTGGAACCCTTGATAAAGCACAAAGGGCTTGCCAGCAGGAAAAGTCTGGGAGAAGGGCTGTTGCTGGGACTTGATCTGCATCTGAGGCTGTGGGCATGTTTGCTGGGGTTGAGGTTGCGAGATGCTCTTGCCAGACTCGCGCACATTCAGTTGAATATATTTTCCTGTCTGTGGGTCAATGAAAGTCTTCTTTTTCACTTGAACAGGCAGGTCCACTACAAAATACTGACCAGAACCGGGGTCTTGCAGCACCTTGCGCTGGGTCAGAGGGTAGGCCTGGGGATAGCTTGACTCTACATGATACTGTGTCACTGGAGCTGGGTGGTTGGCATGGTGGAAAGTGGGAGAAGAGGGAACATGAGCAACAGTCTTAGAAGCAGCAGTACGGGAAGCAGGGCCAGTAGCATAATGAGACACACCAGGGAGGGAAACAGCGGCAGTAGAATGAGGGATAGAAATAGGACCAGTGGCATGAGGGGAAGCATGGAAAGAGTGGTGAGAAGACTGGTGTTCTGTATGGGAGGAAGGCAAGCCGGACCCTGACACAGGAGCATTAGCAAGGGAGACGGGTGAGGAAAAGTGAGGGGAAGCCATAGCGTGGCAATTAGAGGATCGTACCTCAGAGGATGAAGAGGAACGAATAGTGGAGACATCTTTCTCAGCTCCAGAAGGGCTGTCTGCGCCAACTTTGGACAACTCTTTCTTCATTCTCCGTGTAGTTAACCTTTGAGCCCTCCGTAGGGCTTTCTCGCTCTTTGGGGGAACAGCTGGAGGCTTGCCCAAAGAACGGGACACATCACTGCTGAAGCTACACGCTGATTCTGGTCTCTCATAGTCATAAAGACCTCGTATGTCTGCCAGGTCTGCTGCACTGGTGGCAAAACTTTCCACATCTTCTGACATATTGCTGATAAGAGAGCGTGAGTCATCTTCCTCCATAGCAATGCTTCTCCTGGAATAGGGCCTATAATGAGGGATGGGGGCTGAGTGATCCTGTAGTGAAGATGCTGACTGGAAAGTTGAAGATTCACTGATAGCAGTGAGTCTATTTAAGCCTGTGTGAGGCTGGACAGGAGTTCCAGCACTGTGTCTTAGTTTCTCCTGTTCCTCCTCTCTTTTCTCTGACCCCCTGTCATTGGGTGAACCCACCCGGAAATCTTCTCCAAAGCTCTTATAGAATCGTGGCTTAACTGATTTGGTGGAAGAGGAACCTTTAAAGGTGTTGTCCTTTACTCTGAACATTAAGGGCTTGGCCCCTAGAGCAGGTGAGGAAGTGTTGGATCGGGGCAGAGATAGAGCTGGAGATGCAGGGGCATGGGGTCTATAAGGTCTCGTGTGAGACCCATGGGACTCAGGTTTCTCTGAGTCCTCATTCTCTGATAGACTGTTTCTTTGTTGGGAGGGTGAAGGGGAGCATAGTTGCCTTTCTCTTTGTTTCGTCTCTGATTCTGTTGAATTGATGGCATAGTACTGGAGAGCATCCACCTGTGCTGCTCTTTTTTGCTCTCTCCGAGTATCTCTCACCTTCTCACTGTCAGCTGTTAACTTTTCTTCTTCTCTCTTGTTAGCCTTAATGTCATTCTCTCTTTGAGCTAGCATGCATTCTTTTTCCACTCTCATTTCATTTTTCAGTGCTTCTTGGCTGTTCTCATGAAGTTTAGGCCTCTCGTTGGCTTGCTTTTCTTCTTTTATGATGTTTACTCTTTCTACAGCTCTCATTTCTGCCTCCCCTTTTTGAGTTCTTATCCATTCTTCCTTTTTCTGCCTTTGTCTCTGTTGCTCTTCCATTTGTATCTGCTCGATCCTTTCCTCTCCTGAAATATGCATAACTTTATCTCCTTCTCTTGGTTTTCTTTTCTTGTCTTCCTGAATATTGGCAAGTATCTTCTCCTCAATCTGTCGTTGTTCCTCAATCAAAGCTACTCTCCTACTCTGTTGAATCTCTTGAACTGCTCGCCTTTGTTGCTCTCTTTGAGCTGCTTTCATCTGTAGCTCTTCTTCTGCAGCTCTTTTCAGTTCTTCGGCAGCCCTCTGTTTTTCTTCTTGTGCTATTCTCAGTTGCTCTTCATGCACAGCTCTTCTCTGTTGCTCCTCTTGTGCAGCTCTCTGTAGATCTTCTTGCGCAGCTCTTCTCTGTTGCTCTTCTTGTGCAGCGCTTCTTTTCAGTTCTTCTGCAACCCTCTGTTTTTCTTCTTCTGCTATTCTTAGTTGCTCTTCTTGTGCAGCTCTTCTCTGTTGCTCTTCTTGTGCAGCTCTCCTTTGTTGCTCTTCTTGTGCAGCTCTTCTCTGTTGCTCTTCTTGTGCAGCTCTCCTTTGCTGCTCTTCTTGTGCAGCTCTTCTCTGTTGCTCTTCTTGTGCAGCTCTCCTTTGCTGCTCTTCTTGTGCAGCTCTTCTCTGTTGCTCTTCTTGTGCAGCTCTTCTCTGTTGCTCCTCTTGTGCAGCTCTTCTCTGTAGATCTTCTTGTGCAGCTCTCTGTTGCTCCTCTATTCTTCTCTTCTTCTTCTGCTCATTTTCTTTCATTCTCACATTTTCTTCTCTTTGCTCTGCTCTAATATCCTCTTCTTTCTGTTTGACTTTTCTTTCTTCATTTGCTCTTCTCTCTGCTTCCATCTGCTTCTCTCGCCTCTCCTTGATCTTAATAGCTACGGACTCACGCTCTTTTGCTCTCCTCTCCTCTTCCCTCTGAGTGGCTCTCCTCTCTTCTTCAGCCAGAGAGGCTCTACTCTCCTCCAATATGTGCTTTATTTTCATGTCTTCTTCTCTTTTCACCTCTTCACACATTAACGCTTGCTCTTCTTCCAGTTGTTTTTTCATACGCTGCTGCTTTGGCATGATTTTCCCATGCTGAGTTGCAAGACTTTCTTCTTTTAGTTTTTCTGTCCTCTCATCATCAGTCTTAGGCCCCAGGTCTTTATCTTGATGTTTTTCAACTCTCCCATCTTGCACATGTTGGGTCAGATTTTCTTTCCTGTTGTGCACTTGCTCCATAGTTGGATGTAGAGAATCTGTAACTACAAAAGATGATGTTGCTGCTTGCAAAGAACAACTGTTTGGCTGACAAACAGTTTGATCTTCTTGGTATCCCTTTTGGGAGCCAGCTTCCGATATTTGTATTGTCTGAGTTTTTGGTGAATGGTTCCTCTCTTTGTGTTGGGTGTATTTTGCTGCATTGTCTACCGGGCTATCATTCATTTTGACATCTTGTCTTTCTTTTTCTCCCAGTTTGAACATCCCTGTTCTTTGATGCTCTTTGTCTGTGATGGGAAATACTAGTACTCTGGGTACTTTATTCACCTTAGCATTCATTTCTGTCTTATCTGGCAAACTTTTCTCTTTTACAGAGTGCTCTTGTGGGTCAGCAGTAAACACAGGACGTCTGCTATGACGGGTCTGTATTAGTGGAAAGAATCCTTCCTTTTTGTTGGGTGGGTATTCCTGAAAAGTATTTGCTTCTCTGTCCTCTGAAACAATTACTTTTAACCTTGCATAGTCTGCAATTGCTGATATCTCAGGTGTTGTGGATATCTTTCCCTTTGGTTTTGTTTTAACTTCAGGTTTTTCTTGAAATGTGCTCTCCCTTGCTGGGAATGAATTTCTTGAACTTTGTCTTTCGGTTGCTGATAAAGTGGAGTGGTTCTCGGTTTGTTTTCTAATGTGATTAACTTGATCTGCGTTAGCATTTTCATTATTGTTCCATCTCTTCCTAGATCCATCTTTCTGTTTTGATGCTAGCTTATCTTCTGCTTCCCAATTTTTCCTTTTAGCATCTTCATCTTGAATTGTACTTGAATAGGTTGTTTTTCTTTTACTTTGATCCACAGTGAACACAAAGGCTTCAATTTTTCCTTCATTGTGTGTTTCATTGCTGACAGCTGTTCTGTTTGGTGGTAACCCTGGAAGACCCCTTCCATCTGATGCATCTCTGTCAGTTATGCTATTATAAAGTGGCTCATTACTGGTTTCTGTTATCCCTTGTACTTGAAAGTAGTCTCCACATGCTCGTTGTTCATTTGATTCACCCACGGATTCCCCACATATCTTTATTTTTTCAAGCTCTTCATTCTCAGATTGAGTATTCTCGCTTGTTGCATTGTTACTATTCTGTTGATTGCTACATTTCAGTGAATCAGACAGTTTTCTCACACTGGAAAACACATTTTTGTCATCAGAACTAGATTTCTCAGTGCTAGCTTGTTCTTCTGTGCTTAAAGTGATAACTTTTTCTTTACAACTAGATGATGTAACTTGTTTCTCTTTATTAGCTTGCACTCCATCAAATGGCAAAGTTGCACCATCTTCTTTTCCAACTATTGTCATGTTATCTGTCTCAGCTACTGGTGGTACAACTCTGATGGCAATGCTGTCAATGTGCACGTTATCATCCTCTTTTCTATTGTCCCTGATTTGTTTGTCATTATATTGAAGTTTGTGTGATCTGTGTGTGTTGGAAGGACTGGTGTTTAACATTTTTGGAGCTGTAGAGTCATGTTTGTTTTCCTCAAGTAGTGGTGCTCTTTTGCTATCTTCATTGCTGATGCTGGACTGATTGTCCACATTTGTCATATCTTCTTTCAGAGATTGCTGGGCGACCTGTTTTATCAGCATTTCAGCATCATTCATGTTGTTGATTCCAGTGTTCACTGTTGTGACAGTAAAGTTCTCATTGCTATGAGCTGTTTGCACTTTTTGTGGCTTTTTCTTGTCATCTGTCCTCTCTCTTGGTGTTTCATCTGTGTTGTGATCCTTTCCTTCTCTTGCTATTATGTCCTCTTTGTGGTGAAGGGGTTGAGTTTCACCTGGCACTTTATTTTTAGTGGGTACAGTGATGGTACCTTTTTCAGTCAAGGTTTCTGGCTGTGTTTCCCCTTGAGATTTTATATTCATAGTAGAACCATCCTGCTGAGGATGTGTCCTTTTCTGACACATCTTCATATTGTTCTTTACTGCTTCCGAGGCTTGTGTTTCTTGCACACTTTCAGAATGACTTTCTCTAACAAATTTAGCCTGATCTTCTGTGTCCTGTGTGTTATATTTCTTTATGACCTCATTTGAAGATATATTTCTTTCACTTAATTCTAGACATGAGTTGGGAGAATGCTTATCCAGGTCTGAACTGTTGCTCTCTTTCTCTGTTACATTCATATGATTTTGAGCGCTGTTATTCCCTTGACCAGTGTTCACAGTTGGGTTTTTTTCATGTACAGTTACCATTATTCCCATAATCTGCAAGCTATGATCAGCTGCAGGTTCTTCTTTCTGACCAAAGACAACATTTAGTGATGGTGCTAAGTCTACATAAGCTTCTTCTTTATTTTCAGCCTTTTCTGTCATTGCAGGTTTGGAGCTCGCAGCTTTGACACAGGTGGTGTCTGCAGGATCTTCTTCCTTTTTGTTGGGACTGTCAGTGTTTATATCTGAAGAGTCTTTAAGTCTATCTTTTGGTTTTCCAGATATTTCTGCATGATCTGCTTTCTGTTCGTCTTGGTTGATCATGGGTGGCTGCTCTTTATTTTGCATTGGTTTGGACTCCTGCTGCTTTTGATTTTGTAGCAAGCATTCAGTTGTGCTCATGATATTATGAGTGGTGGTTGCTGCAGATTTAACTGGTATAGTAGCAGAGCTTGAAGGTGAAACAGACTTGACATTATCCATCTGTACTCCTAAAGATCCCATCTGAGGTTTCAGTGTTGCATTGCTGGGCATTGTACTTTCATGCTTTTTAGACACTTCCTGCGATGGCGGCCTCTGTCGTATCTTAACTGTTTGACTACCGGCTAATTGCTTGGAAGAATTTTTGGATATGAATCCATCTCGTATAGCACATCCCTTTTCTTTTATTGCTGAAATTTCCTTTTCAGCATGAGCTTTTATCTTGGAAGTCAGAATCTCTTGCTTGGTCATAGCTCTTTCTTTATGAGACAGTGATTTGGGAGGCATAAAATGTTGATCTTTATTTGGGCCTACATTGTGCTCAGCCGACTTAGGTTTCCTTTCATGGGGTAACAGTTTGGCCCAATCTCTTTGCTGTGAAACCTCAGTGTCTTTCACAGGGGTGTATTTTTCCAACTTTTCAACACTGTTGTCCTTTGTGTTATCGCTAACAGTGTCACAGTTTGCTCTTTTATTTACATTAGTTGGAGAATAATTTGCATTGGGTAATTTGAATTCTTTGGATGACTCACTGTAAACATGCTGACTTTCAGAGACTTCACTGGATTTAAAGCCACCTACTTCCTCTATATTTTCTTTGTTAGCTATGATAAATCTGTTTGTAGGACCGTATTCTTCTGTTGATTTCTCCTTATTTACTTTCTCAATTTTATTAGGAGATAAAACTTGTGTTTCACTGGGATCATTTAAAGAGACATTTCCTGTCACTGATGCACTGTTTTTGTTTGCTGAGATTCTGTTATTACAGCCATATTTCTCTCTCAGATGGTCATAATCATCACTGCCTCTGCTGGATCGACCACTTCCATTTCTGATAACTGTTTCTTCTTCCTGTTGATGCTTTTGAACTTCCTTATCTTGCTTGAGGTAATTCTCTCTTTTATTTATATTTAACTTTAAAGGAACATCGTTCTTTGCAGTGCCATCCTCTTTTCCAATGATGGCATGTCTGCCTTT
Source organism: Tylochromis polylepis (assembly GCA_015107715.1). Taxonomy (NCBI): domain Eukaryota; kingdom Metazoa; phylum Chordata; class Actinopteri; order Cichliformes; family Cichlidae; genus Tylochromis; species Tylochromis polylepis. The sequence goes on along the minus strand of VVHJ01008522.1, from coordinate 30,385 downwards.
CTCTTTTTGCTCACCTCTCATTTTCTCTTTTATTCTGGCTAACTCTGCTTTAGCTTTAGCTAGCTCAGTCTTGACTTGCTTGACTTTATCTGGCTCACTTTTGACCAGTTGTGTAGCTGTTAGTTTAGCTGTGAGTTTAGCTGACATTTCCTGCATGCTTTCTGCTTTTATTAGCTCTGCTTTAGCTCGCTCCTGCTTTGCCCATTCTGCTTTCCCCTCTTCAGGTTTGGCATCTTGCGTTGTGCTTGTTTCTGTTGTAGACTGCTCTGTATTCACATGAACCAAAGCTTTTCCTTCCTTTGCATTTTGAAAACTCTCAGCTTTAATGTGGTCTGTTTGGCTCTTCTCCACTTCAGCTACATTTGTCTTCACTTCTTTTGCTTCAGTTTGCTGCTCTTTTACATGCTCTGTTTTTGTTTTTTCTTCCCCAGCCATTTGTACATTAACTTTTTCTGTTCCAGATTGTTCTGTTTCCGTCTGCTCTTTCTTAACTTGTTCAGTGGTTACCTCCACTTCCTGGACTTGTGCTACATTGATCCATTTTTGTGTGGCCTGTTCAGTTTTAGCTTCCTCTATTCTCGTCTGCCAAGCCTGCTCGGTTTTTGCCAGTTTGGTTTTTATGTGCTCTTCTTTTAGCTTCTCTGTTTCAGCTCGTTCTGCTTTGACCTGCTTACCCTGCTCCTTTTTAATGTGCTCAGCTCTTGCTTCCTCCGTAATATTTCTTGGCTCATCTCTTACCTCGTGAACTCTGGTTTGTTCAGCCTTTGTCTGCTCCTCTCTGGCAAGCTCTGGTTGTTTTTCTCTGAACTGTCTTGTTTGTTCTCCTTTTATCTTCTCCTCTTTAATTTCTTTAATACGTTCTGCTTGGGCTTGTTTCACTCTCTCCTCCTTTATTAGTCCTGATTTGACCCGCTCTGCTGCATCTTTCTCCAAATCATTCTGCCCTGCTAAAATTAACCTAGAGGGTTCTGCTTTAGGCTGCTCCACTTGAGCCCCCTGCTGAACTTTTGCCACCTCTGCTTGGGTGTGGTGGGATTTTATATGTTCTGCCATGACCTGTTTAGCCTTGACCTCAACAAACTGTCTCTCTGTCATCTGCTCTGCCATTTGGGGGGCAGATGTATTGTCTAGGTTATATGAATTTATGTGTATATTATGTTCAGACTGTGGTTTAGCTTCTGACAGCTGAAGACTATGGACCTCATGTTCCCTTGGAATTTGTATATATTGTTTTCTTTGACTTTTTTCATCCATGCCTATATGTTTGTCTTTAGCAGAAGAAAACATCTGATGGCTTATACAATCATTGTCATTATATTTGTTATAATCCTGTTTAAAATAATGATCTTTCAATTCAATTTTCTCATTACATCCAGAATATGTTTGAAGTGTTTGAAGTACTCGTTTGTCCTTAACTGCCAGTGGTTGCTGATGTCCATGATATGTTGGGTTTACTGCAGTGTCATTACTAAAAGGTTGGTTTAAAATATTAGTATTGACCAAACCAGACTTTTTATCAGAAGGGCAAAAGCCAAAACTCTCAGTCATCTCTGCCTTCTCAAATTCCCTATCTTTATTCTGCTGACTTTCTTGCCTTGTCTTTTCCATTAAAGCAGTTGTTTCTTGTTTCCATGGAGAGAGAGTTGCATTCATGCTGAGCTTTTCTGTGTCTTGGCTGTTTGTCTGCCTCCACTTATCCTGTAAGGAGACATTACTGTAATCATGTTTGTTGTGTTTGAGCTGCTCACATTTCTCCACCTTTGTGAATAGCCTTCCCACTGTTTCATTAAAAGGTTGTTCAGTGTTTGGCTTGCTTATTAAATATTCTCCACTTTGATTGTTGTCAGCACTTAGCCTTGGTGTTTCTGTAGCTGAATGAGGTGGTTTATGTGTGTATAAAGCCCCTCCCAAAGTTCCTACATCAGCCATAGTATCTTGCCTATAGGGAGCAAATGATGCTAAATCTTCATGGAGATTCTGTCCATTAGCCAGCTTATTGCCGGTATAGTTTTCAGGTAAAAATCCGGTAAACCCAGAGTGATGAACCATCTGGCCTTGCGTCTGAGCTCTCTGGTAATCGCTTAAAGAGTATTCTGCATATTGGCCTGTAGTTGCCATTACAGGTTGAGAATTTGACATTGTAAGTGACAGTTCTGGGCTGTGATACTGGTTCATAGCAGCACTTGTCCTGCTGGATTCTTGTAGCTGTGAAAACTGAATTTCTGAATCTGGAAATTCAGGGATATCTATCACAGTATCTCTAGGCTCATGTGTTGGTGGCTGCTTGTTTTTCTCGAGTGTCTCCGCTGCTTTAAATTTGGTAGGACTGTAGGTGCTCTTTACTCGTTTTCTGTTGTCTTTGAGATTGAAGAGCAGACTCGTGGCTCGGGATTTGTAGGTGGACATCCTAATGTCGGGAGTCGCACCCCTGCTTTCAGCTCGTACTGGAGGATGCTCTACAGGTTGAGGAGAAGTTGCATAATGTTGGAGATCAGAAGAAACGGCTTCTTGATGTGTATGGACCAGAGGTGTCAGCAGCTGGCTGATGTTAAATGGCGTGGTGCTTGTGTTACTGCCAATAGTGTTAGGTGCCACTGTTACTGCATTATTACCAAGACTTACATTTTCATTTCTGTAAAGTACTGCTTGTTGGTTTTCTGTCACTTCCGTAGTGATATTTTGCTCTGTCATCATTTTGATTTTCTGTTGGAGGGCTTTGACAGAGCTGATGGTGTCCCTCACACGTCGAGACATCTCAGTGGTGGGTGATGCAGTCGATGGGCGATGGGACGGAAGCCTGTTGGTTCCCAGACTCTGGCTTCTTTTTCTGTGAGGGTAATGACCTGCCAACTCTGACTCACAGCGTTTCTCCACAGCTGAAGCGTTGTGTAGCATTGTAGATATCGAGGTGGAACGTGGAAGAGCTGGTGAAATCATGGGTGCCAAGTTACTCCTTGACTGTCTGATACCTGTATAATGACCCTGTGGTTGACCCATCTGTGAAGGCTCCTTGTACATAGGCGTCTCATACCATTTAGCGAACTCAGAACAGTGCATAAAGCCTGAGATTTGTCCTTGCTGGAAGGGAAACCTGTTATGGTCCCTCCACACCTTGAAGGGACTAAACTCACTGTGTATAAAGACATTAGAGTTGCAGTTGACCTGTGTGAACATGCTCTGTTTATTGTGTGAAGATCTCATAAAAGAAGATGCAGAACTGTGAGACACTGCTGCTACATCAGATCCAATGGAGTAGAGGTTGGTGTCTCCATATGAGAATGGACCAGAAGAGGGGAAGTGACCGCTGTGAAAATTTTGCTGGTATGATGTAGAGAATTCAGAAAGTTCCCTCTGGATACTCATTAGAGCTGATTTGTCCCAGCTCGTCTCATCTTTCCACTCTCTGATTTTCTCATCCATTCCTACTCCATCCCTGTGTTGCTCAGAATTAAAAGCTTTGATGAGAGAGGAAACTCTGGAGTTGCTTTTGCGTTGCTGTGAACTCAACTCTGTGGCTCCATTGCTGAGAAAGTTGATCCGTTTCTCCTTCAAAGACTTTTCCTTTTGAGAGGTTTCCACAACGGAGTGTTGGAATGTGGCAGAAATCCTCCCCTGTGCCCTTTCTCCATAAACCTCCCATTGTGGATCTCTGTGAATCTCACCTCCATACATTCGTCCATGGATCCAGTCCTGTCCATACTGCTGCATCTTGAGGCTGAAGTTCTCATGTGCGGCTCTCTTTAGTTCTTCCCTCTCTCCGTCCTCTCTGTCCTGTCCACTCTGGCTAAAGGCCAGCTGTCTGTCTCTCTGAGTGCAGGGTGAAGACAGACTTAGGTCTGAGTCATTATAAACAGCCTCATCGCCGATACAGAGACTCCTGAATGCTCTGTCTGTCAGACTGCAGACTTCACGGTCATTCTCATCCAAGAAGGACCCACCGCTGGAGGTGTCGCTGTAGCCTCCATCGCTGTGCCTTCGATGCCCGCCACTCTTTCGGCCAGAGCGGCGCTTCTCAACAGAGGTCATGATGCAGAATTGCAAACAAAAATGTCTGCCTTCAGTTGTTCAAACATTCATGCAAACGTAAACCTCAAAATTACACACTCTGCCTGCTGCTGGAGCTGCTGCACCCAGAATTTAGGGCCCTGGGTCAGGATTTTGTAAAGCCAGTAGCTCCTAAGGCATCATGCCATTTAGCTGGCCTCTCTCCAAAACAATCCCAGAGTTTGTTGTTTTCCTAGAAGAGAAAAGAAATGAGAAATAAGCCATGATGAGTGATATAACCCTTCACTTTATCAGACACTGTTTCATAACACTATTTTTGCTCAATTTATTGCAAGCTTTATCCAGAGACTAAAATATATACAATATTCCCTCCTATGTCATTTGTTGTGGTGCTTACGTTTTTGGTTGCTGGTCTTGATAGGTTTCATTTTTCTTTTGCATTAAGCCACAATGTACTGTATGTGGTTCTGAAAACAGCGCTGTAAATCCTTCCACTCAATCACTGTGACCTTCAGAGACATGTTGTGAATAAAACTACACTGTTGCTAGGCGTGGCAAAGACAGCCTCACGTGAGTTATTCTGGGTAATCAAGATGCATCTGTACAAATTTAGATGGGCACACATGCACCACAAATTGACTTCACAGTGCAAGACAGAAACTGAGTAATCAGAGCTTGAAATGAACCCATAATGTCACATTTTCAAGTCGCTAATGCTGCTGATCTTCAATTAGCCTGTTTCCTGTTCAGTCAAAGAGCGAAAACATCTGATAAGGACTTGTCAAGTGTGACAGTGAAAACTTTTTTTTTCTTTAAAGAGGGTTTGGAAATTAGATTATAATATCCTTAAGCATAACTCCTACTATTCTGGGATTTTGCATGTAAAAATTAAATAATTTATTGCCAGTGAAGTATATAATCTGTTATCTAATTTTTTTTTTCAAACACACTGTATTTCATTTAGACTCTTTTAAATTATTATTAAATACAAATAATGTTCTTCTTTCATAAATAAACTGCAAAGCCTTAATCTAAATGTCACTCAAAACATCCAAGGCCACATGTAAGATCTAAGTAGTGGAACTGCTGACACAGAAGCTTTTCTTTTCCTGTTATTCACACTCATGAACTTCTTGTGGTGGGCTTCAAAATTCCACTAAACTGAATTAGAAAACATATCCACAATTATGCAAATCATAAACTCAGGATTAAATATTAAAATATAGTTTAACATATCCGCAATAATGTAGTTTGTTTCTTCTCAGCTGGAGGATGTAGGTGACTCATCACATTCTTCTTCTGTTGAACTGTAAATGGGTAATATCATGGGTATATTTTGGTTAAATACTATGCAGCTGTCAAGCAGCCATCACCTTGCTCAGAGTACCCAGTGGTTCATTAATATCTCTTGACCTGGAGGCTATCCATCTGATACACATCTATAACACAGTTACTCACCACACTGCTGTACTGACTGACTACATCAGCATCTAATAAGAGCGGAGCAAAAATAAACGGAAGTTTAAAACTATAATGCAACACTTTTCTCTATTAAGCAGAAAACAACAGTAGCTTGAACAGGGCCATATGTTCCGTGTCTTTGCATTGTCCCAGTACACTCATGATAACCATCTTCTTTCAGTGCATTAAAGAAAGATTGAGAAAACAATCAAAGCAATGAAAACACTTTGAATTTTTAGCTTCATCCCAGTCTACGGAAGAGGATTAGGGCCACCGGAAAAAAAAAGTGGGCACATCTTTTTTTTTTTTTTCATTTTCCAGAATTCTGAGATTAAAGTCAGAATTCTGGAAAAGAAAAAAAAAAAGATGTGCCCACTTTTTTTTTTCCCTGGTGGCCCTAATCCTCTTCCGTATTTTATCCTGTTTTACATTTCTGGAAAATTTTGTCATTGTCATTAATTTAGGAAGTCTTGAGTTATGGTCAAAAAGACAAGGTCGCAGGGCCTTGCATGCAAAGCTGTTTTCATGCATGCACTGCACATTTCCTGACAGAGTTACACATAGGAATCCAAATGTCTGACTCACTTAGATCAGCCAGTAAATGGATTTTAACCTGCCAACTCTCTAGCATAAAGACTGTGTCATATCAAATTGAGTCCATGTGTGAACAAAGCAGGTCATTGTCTTGTAAACTTACAGTAAGTGAATGGGTGTCATGTATTCTACCTCCTGCATGTGCTGCTCAACTATTCAGCTTAATCGAGATTAAATATTTCCCGTAGTGAAAATGCATCTGAAGCAACATGCTTCTTTTATTCTGTGCAAAATGTCATAACATTAACAACTTGAAAATGGCGATAAAGTCGAAAACAACCAAACCCTGGGTGAATGTGATCATATCTGAAGAATTTCTATCCAGCAGATATTGTGTTCAACCTGAAAACAAACAAACAAACAAACAAAAAAACCCAATTCATTGAACAAGGCATATAAGAAAATTAATATTCCAATTTGAATTTTAAGTGAAACTCTTGAGATTAAGAACCTCTTTTGCAGGATCCTTCTGGGGCCAAGATAGAAATATAGAAAGTTAACAATACCTATTTACTCATTTTTTTTAAAAAGAGGAAAGCACTCCCGAATAAAGCCCTCACAAGCACATATGGAACATGCAAACTCCACACAGAAGGACCCTGCCTGAGTTTGAATAAAAATCTATTCACTGTTAGACATCAGTGCTAACCAAATTCACCAATTCAAACTCAGTCTGGAAAAGGTAACATAATATATCCTGTTTTCATAATGCATCCCCTTGGGATCTTTCCTGGAACGCTGCTTGCCTTTAAAGCCTCTGCTTCTTTTAAATTTCAAATGGCCTGTTTGTAATCCAGGCCTTCTGTTTAAAGAAGTAGTCCTCAACCCTTGATAATATCACAAAGAGATTTCTTTAGACTTTAGAGGAATCCTTTCTGAAGCGGAGAGGCCTCAGAGATAATCCTTTACACTTTGAATATGTCGTATGTCGCGTACTGGCCATCATTCTTTTGCAAGGTGACATTCTGTAAATTCTCATTTAATTTGCAGTTATTCGGTTCTCTAACTGCCAATTAGCTGACCATGAGGAAGAGCGAGAGGGCATTATGAGGTAAGAGCACCTCAGGAGTCCTGGGCCCTCGGGACACTCTCATTTACCAGTAGCTTTGTTTGTGCTTTCAAAACATTCCCTCAGCAATTATCTCCTTAGCATTTCAATATGAACAAAAAGAAAGGAAAACAATGAATAATTATGACAGACATACTTCAAAAGGGATGGGAAAAGGAGACAGGAATTAAAGTGTTAACAGAAAAACAAATAACATAATAACAGGGGGCGGGGGGGCACTTTGAGCTGTGGAGGATGGGAGAGCTGTGTTGTTGATCGTATGTTTTGCATGCATCATGTAGTTACTCAGAAACTTGCTGACTGATGTGTTCTCATGGTTTATCTGTGAAAACTTTTGATGGATGGGGAAACAATTACATGTGGTTGAAGCTCTTGGCTCTTGACACAAAACATTCCCAGACTTGCTTTCTATTTCGGTCCAGTCAGTATTAATAGGACAGAGACCACAGTGGATGCAGATGCCATGACTCATACTGCTTTTACTGTCATTTTTCCTGCTCTTTATGTTCTCAGTAAGTAACCATAAGAACACGAAAAATATGGTCATTGTAAAAGCATTTACAATCAAACCCGAATAGGCACAAAAACAACTCCTGTTCTGCATCTCTGATGATCTCTTCCGAGCCTTGCTGATGAGATCAAATCAGTTTTATCTCCTATCTCTGTAAGCTTTGCAGGACACCTCATGCTGTCCTGCATCCTCAGGCCCCAGGTGAACCGAAAAGGGTGGTCAATCGGTCTGCATTTATCTGGAGTTTTAACCTCTCTCATCTAGTGTTTTCCTCTTCATGTTTAGATGGAGCTGACAGGACGTCTGTATTCGCAACATGTGAAAATGAACCTCAAAGAACCTTCTGTGCTTGCCTCATTTGAAACCAGAAGTGGGGCTAAACGTTTGGGCAGGCGAACACACAAAGAAAAATGTTTTATCTTGAGTTTTAAAAAAACCCCAAACGTTTCCAGTAAAAGAGGCTGGCTCCACCGCTAACAGCACTGATGACCTTCCTGTTGTTTAGCTGCTACAAAGAGACGCAAAATGAATTATGCATCACGAGGAAATAAGCCTTCCAGTTTAGGTCGTGATTCACTGCAGACTTGTGACATCTGGCACAGCCTTCTGAAACATCAAGGTTAGGAACGGTTTATTAAGATTGTTGTAGAAAAGTTTAACCCCCTCCTCCAGCCACTGTATGTGAGACACAGTGTCTGTCTGTTCCTGGGGACTGACTATGTTATGATGACCTCTAATATCAAATGAGTCATAACTCGGATCTTTACAAACAAATTTTGGATGTCCAGAATGAGTCAGTGTGACATTTCTTTATACAGTATTGAAGTGAAAAATAAAAGCATTTTGTGACAGACTTTTGCTCTGATCTGAACTTGTCTCACGTTTTAAGCCACATTTTGCACTTGCATCGCAAAAAAAAAGAAGCTAGTAATTAACAAAACTATCTGTGTGCAGACAAATAGCTTAGATATACATGTCAAGTAAATGTTGCTCCACAAAGACGCCTGTGGTTATACTGTTGATGAGATAAGGAGCTAGACATTCAGCTTGTGTGACAGTGATAGTGCCACGTCATATCGATGACTACTTTTTCTTTTATTTTGCGGTGGTTTCGTATTTGGAATTGGAAGCAGAAACAAAGCAGGTTTCAGTATCTTTCTGCAGCTGCAGGGCATCTGAAATGGAGAGGCAGGTTCTAGTGTGTGCCTGATTGTATGTCAGAGCTCTGGATCTTATGTCCTGTCTCAAAAGCATGAGGAATCCTTTTTCTTATTTATTATCTTGTTAGGTTTCTCAGTACAAAGATTTCAAAGTTGGCAAATAGGAAGAAGATGTATTAGGTGCCACAGCCTTTTTATAGTAATACAAAACATGGTGGGAAAGATTATGATGTATTCAAAACACGTGCAGCAGTATTAACACTTTGACTTTAAAGTAAGTGATGCACTTCATATTGTATCCAGCAAGCAAATCCTCTGTGTGACTGAATTCTATTATGATTAACTTTTGTCCAATCAGACACGAGCTCCCGTTAGAGTTTGTATCCCGGTCAAGTTACATTCCCCGTTCCCCCGTTCGGAACACTTAAACCTAACAAAATAAACCCTGCATGTGTTATATTAAGAGAGATGGGGAGAAAAAAAACACATTAAGAACTTGGCCACAACAGGCAGAACAGCAAAAACAAAGGGGGGTGAATTAGTAGTCGTGCACGAAAGCTTTGGCACGTTCATTGGCTTCTCGTACACACTGTTCCAAACAATCTTGTTTACATGTACTACCCCTCCACTATAAACAGAAGAGAAGGGCATGTTAGGTGCTGGCACTCGGCGCTCTTTTAACCACAACAAGCTCTCCACTGTATTATCACACAGGCATGTAATATATTTTCTGTGTAATGAGCGACTGAATGTGTAGAAATACTATGAAAAAGCTGTGTAGTGGCGTAAAAGTACACTAGAGCTAATATCCTTATTATTGATTAATCTCTAGTCTGTATAAAGGTTAGAACATACAGTACCTATAAAGGTAGTTTTACACACTTTGAACTGCATACCCTCCCAAAAATATTATTTTGACTGGTTGATTATTGTCTTAAAATTTGAATCGGAGTCACCCTGTTGACACTTTAATGTTACAGGTGAAAACGATCTGAAACTCTCTGTACTCTCTTCTGTGAGCCTAATTTGATATCTGCGCAATGTTCATCTCATTTAACCATCAATCGAAACCTAAACGTTTACCAGTTTACTTCAGAGTTTGTAACCAAATAATTATCTTCTTGTAAAAGAATATGATTAGCTAACATGCTAGCTCATCTTTTTCATCTTATAACTGTTCTGGTCGCACCCCTGCTCTTTCCAAACGTTTGTGGGGATCCAAACTATAATCAAATTCACTGTGTGTCCGGACATTGTTAGCTAATAAAAAAACGTTCTGCATTAAGCAGAACAGAAACTAAAACAACACATTTCATTCACCAGCATCCTGAAAATACAAATAACAAAAATGTTCTGTTAGATTATCACAAAAACATCCACAGCCTTTTACTGCTGTCGCCATCAGCGAGCCCAGAAACTCACCTTTCCACCAGATACAGCAAAGCAATAGCTGCGCTGTTTTCAGTACAAAAAAGCAGGGAGCAGTTCACAGTTAACTGTAACCATCTAATTCAGGCAGCCCTAGATACGGTCTGCTTCTATACCTGTGTTTGCACATTAATGTATGAGCGAGTCATAATGCAATCCGACTGATGTAGAGTTTAGAGTGACCAAATGGAAAGGATCGCAAATATTGTTTAGGTAATATTCACTCAGCAGTTCGTTTAAACACTCAGGTTTATGGCAGAAGGTCATAGTGCTAGTGGATGATTGCAGTAGTCTGACTATATAAAGGACCGACCTAATTCTTATGGACTTTTCACCTTCTCCCACAAGGACAGTGGCATTTGCAAACTTGTGTGATATCAAGTGACGGGTAATCCTGGATGATCATAAAATTTGTGTGACTGTCGTTTATTTGGACATTAAAAGCAGAGTGAACTAAAAGAAGGAAACGCAAGGAAGACAGATCACGCCCATATAGAGCCCTAAAATGGGTGATATATCAGAAGTACCATTTGGAAGACAGCACATGCATACGTAACATGTGGTCATATACCATATCGTCTGCATTTTTTCCCCCCTACATCTCTCCGAGTGGCTCCAGACTCCTGGGCTGCCTTCCTTCTTGTATGAAGGGTTAGGAGCATATTGTCCTGATCATGGTCGATAACAATAGGTCTGTTTGTATAACTGGACGTCTACAGTGAGCTGAGCATGCTGCAGAAAGCACTGGAGCTTGACCCACTTTCCAGTCCTGTGAACCGCAATAATTCATTCTGCCAGGTGCTCTGAAAGCTGGAGGTCTGCTTAGTGAAAGTACTGTAGCCTTCTTCTTCTCTTTCCTCTTACTTTTCTTTTTCTTAAAACATGAGCTTTGGATTTAGATATAACAAGGCATAATAATACAATGAGCTTACACACATACAGATGTTTGGGACTTTCAGATCCCCTCCCAGGATGTTAGAAAATGTTAAAAACAAGAACAAAACAGTCAGTGAAAAGTACAGCATGTGCTATTTTTTCATGTATTTACTAGCAATGTTTGAAGGGATTGTAATAAAACGTCAGAAATTAGACTTTCCCAGTCTCAGGGTTGTCTTGTGATCGATTTCTATATGAAATTCTTGAAATCTAAACATGTTAACTTTTGGCTGCCTCATTGCCTCTCTTCCATTTCCCTACAGTGCAAATGACCGAGTCCCAGTGCAACACAGACTAAATATCACAAGGAAAACGAAACAAAAACGGATCTGGCTTCAGATAACATTTTGATAGATACTCCATTAGTGAGAGAGTAATGGTTAGCCAGCTAGCTATATTGTATTTAGCTGAGCGAACAATGTTTTTACCCATTATGGACCTACAAAGTCTATAGGTCTGTCAGAGGCTTTCGCACAGGATGCTGCGCGTGCTGTGTTCAGGTCACTGTTCGAGGGAGACACGATGCAAAAAAAGAGTTTTTACAACTTCCTGTGGGACGTCAGCCTTTTTCGATAATACCTCAAAAGCTTTAATAGATCTGTAAAAACACTTTTCCACCCATCCATCCACTCTCTACCGCTTATCCTTTTCAGGGTCGTGGGGGGGCTGGAGCCTATCCCAGCTATCTTAGGGCGAGAGGCAGGGTACACCCAGGACAGGTCACCAGTTTGTCGCAG
>VVHJ01008521.1:0-12135 GCA_015107715.1 Tylochromis polylepis | reverse complement strand
AATTTTGGACCCAGTACAGAGCCTTGTGGAACACCACATGCAATGTCCAAGCATGATGAGAAATATTCACCTAGCTTCACAAATTGTTTCCTGTCACTTAAACAATTTTTCACCCAGTGCAGTACAACCCCCCTGATCCCATACTGTTCCAGTTTATTAAATAATACGTCATGATTGATTGTATCAATGCTTTCTTGAGATCCAGAAATAATCCGGCTGCATACTGTTTCTGATCTATAGCATTTTTTATCTCCTCGATTGATTCGATTTGCCAGTGATGTTGATCTTTTCGATCTGAATCCATATTGACTGTCAGAGAGTAATTCATATTTATCTAAGAATTTGTCTAATCATTTATTAAACAGGCTTTCTAGGATTTTGGAGAATTGGGGTAGTAAAGAAACAGGCCTGTAATTTGTGAAGAGGTGTCTATCCCCAGTTGTATACAGCGGCACAACTTTAGCTATTTTCATTTTGTTAGGTACTTTACTTATCTGAAATGATATGTTGCAGATGTATGTTAGTGGTTCTATGATTCCCTCTATGACCTTCTTGACAATTTTCATATCAATATCGTTACAATCAGTGGATGTTTTGTACTCACACTTGTTTACAATATCAGTTATTTCTTTTTCCTCGACTGCGGTAAGGAACATTGAGTTAGGCTTCCGATCAATCAGGCTTTCACTACAGTTTACAGATGGCGGTGACTCACGAATTCTTTCTGCTAGATTTGGTCCAACATTTACAAAATTATTATTAAAGCTATTGACCACATCAGCAAGATTTTCCATTATGTTGCCATTATCAATAAAATGTCGAGGATAACTTTGTTGTCCAGAACTATTTTTAATAATACTATTTAAAATATCCCATATTCCCTTCATATTGTGTTTATTGTTGATCAATATTTTACTACAATACTCCTTTCTACATACCTGTATAATATTGGTCAACTTATTTTTGTATATTTATTTTCTGCCTCGTTCTTTGTTTTATAGAGTGTATTTTTCTTTTTACATGCATTTTGTAAATCCTTAGTGATCCATGGTCTATCTGAATATTTTTGCTTTCTGCTGTACTGTATTGTTGGACAGTTTTTGTCATGCAATGCCATGAATATTCTTAAAAATGTGCCATATGCAATTGTCAATATCACTTTCTTTGTATACATTATCCCAGTTCTGATTTAATAGATCATTCTTAAGTACATTCATGGTTTCTTCTGTCCTTACACGTCTGTATCTCAGTTGTTCCTCTAGATGATTTCTCTTGTAATTAGTGTTTTAAACTGCAAAAACTGGTAAGTGATCACTGATGTCATTAATTAATAATCCACTCACAATGTTGTTTTCCATATTGTTAGTGAAAATATTGTCAATTAAGGTGGCACAATGAGGTGTAATTCTGCTTGGCCTTGTTATTTTAGGATGTAAATCAAACTGTACACAGTGTTTAGAAATTCGTCGGTCATTTTATGCTTTTTCGGATTCAACAGGTCAATGTTAAAATCACCACAGATAAACATAACCTTTTGATTTGTTTTTCAGGACAGTTTTTCTATGAAGTCATTAAATACTTGAATGCTAGAGCCAGGTGCTCAATATATACAGCTAATTATTAAATTTTTCTCTTTTTCCTTAAAAATTTCAATTGTTCTACATTCCAATAAATTATCAATCGCAGTTTTCATACTTTCCACCACTTTCTAATTTAAGTTTTTATCCACATACACAGCTACTCCCCCTCCACTTTTGTTCCTTCTATTTACAAAGTTAACTCCCTCCAGTTAAAGTCCAGTCCTTTCCCTGCATTGATCCATGTTTCAGAAATGACAACAATTCCGAATGATTTAAATATTCCTTTATATTACTGAAACTGGCATACAGACTTCTGCTATTAAAATGAATTATTGATCATTTGTTTTCCGTGTTGAGGATGTGTCTAAACTGTTCATCAGTGAATTAGCAGCAGTTGTTGCTGATGTTGTAGAAGAAATTATTTACTGGGTCTATATCCTTTTCCAAGTCCGGAACATTATGGTCTGTGTATTGAAATGTTCGCAGTTCCAGTTTATCATAAACAGAATTCCATTGAATTATATTGTTATTGTTACCAGAGGCAGAGGAAGTTCTTTCAGACTGTGCCACGTGGTGTGTTGTGTGTCACGTCACATGTGTATTCATACCTCCAGTGTAAGATGAACTTCAGTATTTGTCCAGCTCCTCAGCGTTACTAATGACCAATACTTTGGCTTGTTCTGGTGTTCCATTGAGTTTAATGAATACTTTACAGTTTGTGGTCCATGTATTTTGAATTTTTCCCTATTTCTTCAAGTAACGTAGAGGGTGGGCAAACCTCAATGATGTTATAGTCCACTTCAACACTTTTGGACCGTAAAAAGGTAAACCACTTGATGCTCCGTGGAGCTGACACCTTCCTCTCCGGGCTCCCCCATGCTGTCAGCGGCCACTGCCCGAGCATATGACCGGGGTTTGATAGAATAGAATGCCTTTATTGTCATTATACAGTGTACAATGAGATGAAGAGCATCTCCTACTCAGTGCAAACATGTAGAAGAAGGAGGGGGGTTGCACAGTTTCTGCAGCACTATATACATATATGAACGGTTTTTAGAGAAAAAATAAATAAAAATGTACAATACAAGCTGGTTAAAAAAGGAAATAAATAAGTCATTAAATAGTATTGTGTATATACAGTTTGGGTTATTGCACGTAGACTTAAGTATTGCACAGTGGTGGTTTATAGAGGGAAGACCTTGGAATGGGGGGTGGAGCTGTATTATCAGTGCATGTGTGAGTTCAGGGTGGTTATGACTTTTGGGAAGAAACTGTTCTTGAGTCTGTCAGTTTTTGTACTGATGCACCTGTAGCGCTTCCCTGAGGGAAGCAGGTTGAACAAGTTAAATCCAGGGTGGGAGCTGTCCTTGATAATGTTTGTTGCTCTGCTGAGGCAGCGGGAGGAAGAAATGTCCAATAGGGAGGGGAGAGGGCAGCCGATGATCTTCTGTGCTACCTTGACTACTCTCTGAAGCCTCGCTCTATCCGTTTTAGTGTTTAGTGTTTAGTTTTGATGCGAAGCCCAGTGATGAGCACATCGTTCATCCAGGTGTACTGCTCCAAATCCGCCACTCCGTTCTCCAGGTATGCCAGCTGCCAATCATTCTCAGCGTTCTGGATGTAGAGAGCCTTAACTTCCTCCACCAGGTCCAGGACGGCTTTCTGCTGCAGTATGACAGCAGAAATCTCCTCTATCATAAACTCCAGTGACTTCTTAATATCATCGCCTTCCTCAGCTGTCAGTGCTTTCTTCAGGCCCATACTGACAGACGCTCTCGTAGCGTTACCCTGATGACCTGCTTGCTAGTTTGCCACTAGCGTCCTTCATCCAAAATATTCCAGGGAGCGATGATTTAAATTAAGCAGTGTTAACCGAGGTTGGTACTGATAGTCCACTGGCTCTGGTCCGAAATCAAAACTCAAATCAAAACTCCGAAAACACAAAAACAAGTCCAGTATCAAAAGCAGTGCGTGCGTGCGTGCAACACAACAAACAGGAAGTCTGTGGTTGAAGCATGTTTCACCCATCTCTTCTTTACCTTTTAAATTTTCATTTAACTGCCATTATAGATGCCCAACCCATTCTCATGGCAGTTTGTGATACAGTCATGACCTTTAATCTATTGATTTGTCTTAATGGACATGAATTTTATGTGTTCCTCAACACAAATTTCCCATCATTATTTAATGTTCCTGAACACGACTTTCAACAGTCTGCTCTTATGTATTTTGATTAAAAGGGATGAAAAACTTCACATCGGGAGTTGCCTCGATTTTCACGCCACTTCATACCCAAGTTCAAATCATATGTGTCACAGGTTTTCCATCATTTCCTGTGATAAAAAAATATATGCCTTGGTTATTTAGTATTAAAAACTACTTAGTTAAGGTGAGGTATTAAAAACTACCAGGTTAGATTTAGAAAAATATCATGGTTTACTTGAAAATACAACAGTTGCCATGCCTTTTAAAGCAAATTTTTCCTGGTTGCCACGGTGATCTTATCTACAAAATGTATGTGCTTCTGACACAAAATATTATTCCTACTGAAATGCATTACTTACAATTTCATCTTCATTGTCCAGAAAGAAAAGGTAACGATTCGTGTTCCTGAAGATGAAAAAAAAAAAGAGTTTTTATAACTATTTCACAAACTGCTGCAAGACTGGGCTGAAATGCTAATTCTGATGTATCAGCAAATAGCCAATATCAGCCAATATATCCATTGGGCTCCAAGCTACTCATTACATTACAGGTAAGGTAACATACATTATATTACTAACAGCTAGTACATTTTATACCAACATACATTTCTGTTACACTTAAATTTCTGTGCTGCAGTGTTACACTTGTCAGCTGAGGGTGACTTCCACTATATTCCTCATATTTAATTTTTCCTTTCCAGAACAAACAACAGTGTACTGTCTCAAAAAAATGCAAAGACAACAAGAGCAGTGACTGAACTGTAACAGTAAGCATTGATAATAGCCATGGATGTACACATGCTGCAGTCAGATTGTCAACAAACCAAAACAAGAGACGATCCAGAACAATAGAGTTCATTGTTTTGTTTGAGTGCCCAGTGATTGGGATGTACAGCATACAAAGAATGAACGTTCACAAAATGACGTTCACAAAATTTCCATTGGTGAAATAAAAGCAAAAAGCATTCTGAACTCAGATACTGCTGACAACACAGAACAATTAATCTCTCACAATATTAGCTCGAGCAGTTCCTGTTTGTCTGGAGAGGAGTACTAACTGTACTAAAGGCCAGAGCAGCTTCTGTAGGTTTAGCCTGGTCATCCAATGGATCAATCAAATCCCACCATTCCAGTGGTCACTATTTCCCCAGCACTTTGTACTTGGGCACTGGAGGAGGGGGCCCGCCACTCAGGAATGTCCTAGGACATGTTATCTGATGGGCTCTGGGTCTATCGTACTGCTCCTCGATGGTAAACTGACCCGAAGGCCTTTTCAGACATTGGATACATAACACTAATGGCTTCATCAATCTGTTAAAATTATGGCATTCTGTCATACAAACAGTATCATTTGTGCATCAGTGTTCCTCACAGCTTCATTCAGGCACACCCTCACTTTAATAGCGAGCGCCATGGTATGCTCAATATTTGCCAAATGTGCAAAAGACTTGCACAAGTTGTACTTGTGGCCATAAACAATGTGATCATCAACTCTAATGAAATATTACCACACTTCTGAATGCTTAGGTCTCTTCTAGGAGCTGGATCTGTATTTCTGTGCTACAGCTGCACTACTGTTCTGTGGGAAGCTTGTTTTCTGTACTGTCTGTGTTGTTGCTAGGATAGGTCCATTTGTTAAATTCATATTAACTCTTTTTCCCGCTGCTTTTCCTTTTGTCTGTGTTCTAACTGTAATTTTTCACCTGTTGACAGGAAGACTTAGAGAAAAATACGGATTTATTAATTGTATTCCTTCTTTCCTTTATTTTTCTTTCTTTTGATATGGATCTAGATTACAAATTTCGGAGTATCGAGGGAGCAAATGTCTCGATGGAAGGACTTTAGGTTTGTTGTTTTTGTCTCAATATTTTTTTCAGTTTCTTGAAATAACAACAAACAGCTTGCCTCCTGACACCCTTCCTCTAGGTCAGTGTTTCCCAACCGCTGTGCTGCGGCACATAGGTGTGCCGTGAGAAATGATCAGGTGTGCCGTGGAAGATTATCTGGTTCCACCTGATTGGTACTCTAAGCGACCGGCGTGAGTAACAGGCAGAACAATTACATTCTTTTCCACTAGAGGGCAGTACAACTACCTGCTCTAATTAAATGGGTTGCCAACTGCCAGTAAAACAGAAGAAGACGAAGAAGAAATTACATAATAGTCATGCTGTGAGTGAGACAACGCAGCGCGTAATAGCAATAGAAAAATATTTGAAAAGAAAAGTAGTCAATGTGACCTGGGTCCTGGAGAAAATTCCAACCCCAGCATGAGTAGTGGTCAGAAGAAAGCAAAAAAGGTATGCTGGGGACAAACCGAGCCAATTCCGCTATGCCTGGCGCGCAGGGAAAAATTATCAATATGGTTTCTGTGACATTTTTGTTTGGTGGTGTGCCGTGTGTTTTTGCTAATGTAAAATATGTGCCCTGGCTCCAAAAGGTTGGGAAACACTGCTCTAGGTTTATAGTCATGTGAAAATTACAGTTTTCAAAGGACTCTGCCCCATGAAGTATACCCCATGATTTAATAGCATGTAGAGCCACCTTTAGCAGGAATAACTTCCCTCCATCCATTCTCTACTGCTTATCCAATTCAGGGTCATGGGGGGGGGGGATGGAGTCTATCCCAGCTGTCTTAGGCTGAGAAGGAATAACTTGAAGTAATAATTTTCAGTGTGACTTTATCAGTTTCTCACAACACAAAGGAGGAATTTTGACACACTTTTTTTACAGCGTTGCTTATGTTTACTGAGGTTTGTGGACATCTATTTGTATACAACACTTGCAACAGCATTTCAATGGGGCTGAGGAATGGATTTTCACTGGGAAATTGCAACACTCTGACTTTGTTTTCTCTTTGTCGGCTATTCTTTTGTTGATTTGCTGCTGTCACTGCGTGACCATGTTTGGGCCAAGCTTTAGCTGTTGGATAGATGGCCTCATATATGACTCTGCTTTGCTATACGGAGGAGTTCATGATCGACTTGTTGTTTTTTTTGCATTACGTGATTTGGCCACGTAATGAGGTAAATTTGCTGGGAGGTCCACTCGGGGAAGACTGTGTTAACACAAACTTGAATGGTCCAGACCAGCAAACTGCCAAAACTTCTGCTTTTATAGAGGTGCTCCCACTTGCCGATGATCAATGAATCTATTACATTTGATCAGCAGCACCTGGCTGCTACCTAGCCTCTCAATTCCTATGGAAGCAGGTAGAGTGTACTTAGTTCTTCACAGGATTGCATAGAGTCTTGTGAAAACTTTCATTTCCACAACTGTATGTTACTTCCTTTGTGCTGCAATAGTGGATATTGTAAGTGCCCCAGTGACTATATAGTACCATGTGTATCCAACATTAGAACTGGCAGAGAAAGTTAGCAACTACCCAGTAGTGGAAAGTTTGGCTTTCAATAACCAGATATTTCTTCAGGAAATGTTAGGGACCAAACTACAGCAAAAAGAATGGTGCTCTTTACTGATTGTGTAATACTGCGAGCTCATTTACCAACTTTTTAAAGGTTATAATATACGAATGTTGTTGTAACAGTTTCCTTTAATTATGACTTTTTAATAATTTTATCCTTCGATGACTACACAGTGATTGCAATTCATTTTGCCTGTTTTCTTTGGAGTAATAAATCCATGGCATAAACCTAAACAGAGCATCTTTATGGGATATCTCATGACCTCTGCTGCAAACTCAAAGCAGCAAGGCTTCACATAGTTTGCTTGTCAAATTTGATTACATTTTGAAAATAGATGTAAAACAAAAATATTGCTAATTTACATTTCTGTTTTACACTTACATATGCCATTCCAAGAACTGGAAGCAGAACAGAGATGAGAATGGATCCAAAGTGAACCACAGAGTGGTGCAGCCAAAGGCTTGTGACAAAAATACTAAAACCCCTCTGGAACTGTTTGTGACTTAAACTCAATGGATATAGTGTGGAAATTATTTTGGCAATGATAAACCCTGTTTCCATTTCAGACTATACTTTCACTCCTTCATCTCCCGTTTAATTATGTAACATATGAAAGCTGGTCCTGTAAAAAGAAAAGGCCCTGCTCGGTGAGTGCCAAAGCAAATCTACAGTGAATGGCCTAACCAGGTAAATGCAATCGAAATGCACTTCCTCTTAATTTAACACATAAAAACACATGCGCAAGGAAGGAGTGGATTAACATGATTTAAAAACGCATTTCCCCAGGATTTAGTGAAAATAACTGCAGGGATGATTAGCATGGTGTTGATGTTAGGGGTCTTGGCAGGCACCATTTCTCTCATGTAGGGATATGATGAAGCATTTGCTCAAGAGGCTATCCAAGGGGGCCAGGAAGGTCCACCAAGCGCTGAACTTTCACTTACAAAAGCGCCATTCTATAGGTACTTTGAGAGGAACACCAACACCCACGGAAAGTATGACACTGGATGTCCAGGTAAACATTTCCAAGGCAGCTAAGTTTACAATTGCATATAGACTGCTGTGTAATGCCTTTGAAGCACACTCTAAATGGAGGAGATTTGAATGTCGGGCGTTGGTATACGGTGGTTTATTTTCACTCTGTGTAAAAACATTCCAAGTGAGGGTGAAGGGAGACGAAAGATTGGGCATGAGGGAATTAAAGGGATTGTATAGCTGTGGGGCGGGATGAGAGACCAAAAAAAGAGCAAATGTGCAGTTTGCGGTATAAGAGGTTACAAAGGGGGGAGCACACGGACATGGGGCAGCAAGCCAGGTTGGTTTGACCATGTATGCTCCCTTTGCAAACAGATAGCCATGTGTTCGACAGGAACTGCAGCGGGGGCCCCTGTACTCATGAAAGCTGCTTCATAAATTGGTAAACCTAGAAGGCCAGCCGCTATTCCCCCCAAAGCGCTTATTTTCTCATCATGATACCTTAATGATTAAACGGGCAGAGGGCAAACATGATGCACACAGGCATTTCTTTATGAGGCTGATGCACACCTGCAGAGGAGACACGCTACCCATCAGTGGAAATAGGTGGAGGACGGTAGGTTCAACATCCCACCACACTGGACCTGCATTCCCTTCACTGCAGGATACAGGGGCACCAACTGTATGTTCAGCTCCAGGTGCTGTTAAAAGACAAACAACACTCAAGCAGCTCATCACCGTCCATTGGCTTCTTAAAAAAATGGTATAAAAAGTATTTCTTCTTTGCTTTTAAAAAATAAAGAAGACACAAACCCCTTGTCCTACTGTTATTTTACTGAAAATCACACATACATTCAGAAAAAATATGTGTTTTAAATATCTACAGTGCAGATAAACAGTATCTGAAAGTCATGCACTCAAGAAACAGCAAACACTTAATTCAGGACCTCACAGAGACATCTGGCATACACCAGTTTATTCAGCTACTATTCATTGAAGCCTCATCAGAAATGGTCTCAGTGGCAGAATGGTGGCTGACTCGAATTAATTTTTAAGGAAGGGAAACAGGGAGAAAAGCCTGAGATATGCCAAATTACAAAAAGCTGGACTGAAAATCAGTGGCAACAGGTCTAACTGAGTGATGAATCCCAATGTAAAGGTTTTTGTTCAAATCGTCAATATCTAGGATATATTAAAGAAAAGAAAATCAATTATTAAAGAAATTATAAGAAAACTTGTCTAGGACAATTCATGCTATGTTGAGGAATTAAGGTAGTCATACCAAATATCGATGTTCAAGCTTGTTAGCATTATTCTAACTATGTTTTCGCCTCATATACAGATTTTTTTCCCTTTGTTTGTACATTTCCATAAATTGCTGCACATATGTCCCATTTTCCTGTCAAAAGAAATGAGGTGTTGCTCAAGACTTTTGCACATTACCTTGATAATGTTCCTTTTCTTTACGATAGATCACCTGCTGAAGAACACGAGGTCTTTTTTTATTATCCTGGGACCTGCACCTTTAGTCTTAGTTATGTTTGGATGTAGTCATCGGTTCATTGATGCATTCAGAGTCTCCAAAGAAAGCAAGCATTAACATTAGCACCAACCAATCCATGAAACGTTAACTTTAGGTCACCTGCCAACAACTGTGGTTAACTTTGTCATTTAAATCACTTTAAAAACACATATGTGTGGTCATATGTGTCCTGAGAAAATAGAAAAACTAAAAATTCTTCTTCTTCTTCTTGTTATTATCTGGCTCAACTAATGACCAAAGTATTTTAAGGCCTGTGTTCATGGGGATGAGATTTAAGTCTGTCTCTCAGACTAAGTAGAAGGAGGACATTCTGTTGGCTGAGTGAACGCTGTTCCTGCCAGGCAGTCATCTGTCACTAGAGGTGAGTAATCCTTCTCTCCTCTCTGAATCATCCCCTAGAGGTCAATGCATCTTCATCAGAGCAGCTTCAAAAACCAGTTCTGAAATGATTTTGATTGATTTCATTTGGCAAAGTCAAACTTGCATGAAGTCATTATTTGTGAGCAGTAAATCTTCTTTAGTAAGTAGATCTTTATAAGAATAAGTCCAGTACATTTCAGAATATTTAGCAGTTTGCTTTTCATTTACTCTGCTAATTTGATTGCCTTTATTTTCAATTGCAGATTATTTTCAATTTACATGACTGTATGTGCAATGACAGTGATTTGACTCACAAAATTATCATTTCAGGGAGACATAATAATTCAAAATGAGGAGTATAAATTTTCATGGGTGGTAATGGGGTTGTTGATCAATATTAGAGACTCAGCAAGTGTTTTACCAGAGCATACGATTTCTGGCTTCAAAGACAGATTTTCCAGGCTGCACTGGAACATAAACTCTTGACCATCTAGAAGTAGGTGGGCTTTGTCACTGAAAAAACTCAGGCATTTTGAATCAACAGTTTTGATGATGTGCTTTCAATGGGGATGGCACATGACCAGGTTTCTCTCTTTCTCTAGACAGATGTTTGCCAGTTAAGGCTTCTCATTTTAAATTAATTTAACTTTCAGCTACAGATGCACATTTTCCACCAGCATTGAGTTTAACAAGTAGTGTATAGCCAAAGCAGTGAAAGATGCATTAACGTCTTACATTTGACATAACCGCTGACTTATTTATTGAATACATTGCTAATAAATCACTGTGCTTCCATAAGTATGTGAAATTATGCAATTGTGTATAAATAGAAAGCCTCTTCAGGCACATTTTGTGAATCATTTTATAGCGTTCAATGACATGCAAGACAATTAGAGTCTGAGGAAAGATGGCAACTAAAACTTGTGGATAACAGAACTGAAGCTAAGTAGTGATATGAAAGGCTATTTAATGTTAACTTAGATAGGCAGTCGTCAAGGTTACACTTAAAGGACTTGCGGGACACTTACTTAAGGTGCAGCAACTTTAATGAAGGTGGCTAGACTCAGACTACGTTTACACTACTCCGGATCGTTTTCAGTCGTTCCCGAAGAGTTGTTCATCCACACTGAAAACGCTTACGTTCCTGTACCGCGCATGCGTGAAATGTAAGACGATTCGACCTGCGTCATTTCCATCTGCCGTTTATTTACGTATTTACTTTACATTCCGTCTTCTTTGAAGAAAAGCTATCTGGAGCATGTACAAACTGATGTTAATCTTTAATAGGGCTGTCAAAATTGACAGCAAACAAAACAACTGCTGTACAATGCCGTCCGCCATCTTAGTTGAATTGGTCACATGACTGCATCACATGACTAAAATGCGTCATCGTTTTCGAAAGTCTCCGTTTTTGCAGTCCACACTGCGACACGAAAACGGCGTTTTCCAAAATCTCCAGTTTTTAGAAAGAATCGTTTTCAGAGGCGACATCTCCGTTTGTGTGTACATGAAAGGCGCAAACGAAGGAGAAAGTATACGTTTTTAAGGGAAAACGTATATGTGTAAACGGGGCCTCAGACACACAGTGCAGGGAGAGGGATAACAAAGCACAGAAAAATTTTAAGAAAACATGGAGGGCGGTGAAATGAACTAAGAAGGGAAGTAAAAACACAGAAAGTCACACAAGGAACAGACTTCAAAACCAAAGTAACCTCAGAGGGACAAGTAATAAGCTACGTTCACACGTATACGGGTATTTTTGAAAACGCAGCTTTTTCTATGGGCTTTTCGTCCACATGTAAACGGTGTTTTGGATCACTGACAACAGAGATTTTTAAAAACTCCTGCCAGGGTGGAAATTTTCGAAAACTCTGTTTTTGCGTCTACGTGTGGACGAGGAAAACGTTGATTTAGTCACGCAACGTCAAAGGTTGATGTCACGCTGTGCGCCACGTTATTGTTTACATGAGATGAATTTCTACAATGGCGGATAGAGACAAAATACTGTTGCTGTGAATCTTACTATCTGCAGTTTTTACACGCTTACATAT
>VVHJ01008515.1:45709-59661 GCA_015107715.1 Tylochromis polylepis | reverse complement strand
TGTGGGGTCAGCTGGAGACTATCTGAGCTGCCACAGGGTGAGAGGCTGACCTGTAATTGTTTGCATGGTGTTGTATAGCCTCCAAAACCATGCTTGATATGTAGGAAGAAAGATGCATATAACAATACTGCATATTACTTTGAGTCTAGGTTTTCTTCTCTTCTTAAAACATTCCACTTCTGTCTCTTTGGGTTTGGAATTTTGGCTCAGCACAAAACCAGATACTGTACAGATATATTCAATAACTATAATAGTTATGGGCTTGGATGCTGATAGGGTGCCAGTATCACAAAACATATCTGTGAAAAAGCATGCTCTAAAAGTTGTACAGTATAACTGAACAGTGAACAGCTAAGCTGACCTTTTGAGAAAATGCCAAGAAAACCTTCAAGCAAAATCCTACATTCCTGGAACAGTGGTCGTGACATTATGGATGGGGATTTGTAAAATATGTGGCAGTGAAATCTGGCTTCCAGTGCAGGAAGCTAGCTGACCAAAAGCCATGGAGTAATTAACCCATTATAAACATCCTCACGCTCCAAACGTTGTTTATATGGAACTGAGAAGGGCTACAAAAGATTATAAGAAGCTATGTTCCAATGTTTTCTAACATAACACAGTGATTGTTAAAGTAGTGGGTAAAAAAATGTCCATGTTAAGTTACATATATGTCAACAGTTGTCGCGGCTAATAGAAAACTAGTTTTGCATTAGCGGCAGTCTGAATATTAATATACTTAAAATGAAGGTTTGACTCAATGACTGATTGTGCTCCACTAAGTGTTAATTTACATAAGAAAATTATGTAGAGTATTCAATGACAGATAGTGCTGGATTTTTGTATTCTAAGCTCTAAACTGATAAATGTGCTAGTTTGATTAAAAGTGACAACATAACTGTAGTTAAGTTGTCAAATGTTACAACCGTTACAGCGTTCATAGGAGGATAATGTAATGATCAAAAGCATATACAGCAAAATTTGAGCTGAGAAAAACTGATGTGTCAACTCTGATAAATCCTTTGATGATTTCAGAATGCCAAGAGGAGAGGTTAAATTAAGTTACATGAACAGTTTATGCTATTTTTAAATGTGGAGGACGAGTTTCATGTATCCTCGAAATGCAGTGTAGTCAGGTGGGAAGCAGTATTACGTGGGAGCGACAGTTTTCCCCTTGTCTGACCTGTGACACATGATGTTTATGATCTTGACCTTGGGGACTTCAAAACCCATGCCTTTTAACCACATGATTAAGTGATTTAACACGCATTTTGCCATTTAATCTGAGCTCATTAGTGTGAACCTGAGTTTGCTTGTCATGTTTGATCAGCTCGTTTCTGAATATTCATGCAGAGACGTGGCAGGAAAGGCCAAGAGTTTAAGCCCCAGAGGCACCGACACCAACCACTCATGAGGACAAGGCACCTGCTAGTCATGTTCCCATGACAAGTGTCTTTTCCCTCAGTGCTGTGGAAACTAGGCGTCTTTCTGTGTGCAGAGAAAGAGAAAGTCAGAGGGAGCACAGACTCAAGCTGAATAGCTCAATACTCTATCTGAGCCTAGTCTCATAAAGAAATCAATAAAGTCAGAACATATTGGAGCACAAACGCTGTTCAACACAGTACAAGAAAAATTCCAAGTGATGGCTCTCATTCAATAGCACACTCTAATAGACTGTTACACAAAATCTAGGATATAATCTAAATTAAAATGTGCCCGTGGATCTTTGCTTCATTGTGAGATTGTTTATTTTTTTTATCTTTCACTTAGTGGGGTTTTTTTTTTTGTGTGCTTTCTTTTCCAAATTCGTTTAAAGAGATGCTTCTTTTCTTAGAGGGAAAATGGCAACAATTAAAAGAAAAGTGGCTTAAACAAATTCTGAGCATATCTCTGAGTGCTGCTTGGGTAGTAATTAAGTCCTCCAGAGTGCAGCCATTAGATTCTGAGAAACCAAATGAGGACACACCCAACCCAGTGTGACCAGATTAAAAGAAGAGAAATCAGCCCCTTGCTGCTCCCAAATGGCCACCATCGCTTCGGGCAGTCCATCAGTCTACAATGTACGACTTGACTCACACTCCATCGGTATTAAAGTGACATAAAGTTCCCAGCTGGCTGCTTAACAGCAGTCATATAACTGTATTTACACCAAGCTGCTCCCCCAAAATATTGTCTCAAAGCTTTTCAGGACAAATGTGTACTGGTCTTTTGGGTATATTTTGTGGGATGATAAATGGCTTGTAAAAATATGACAACAGTAACTTTCTTTTAGGCACCATCACTTTCTTGGCAACATTTAGCAGTGGAACAGATGCTACAAGTTCAGATAATGTTACCTCTAATACCCATGAGAAACATCATCACACAAAATTCAAAAAACAAACAGGGCTCTGATGAACGCAATATTCCTCGTTTAGCTTCTGTGGTCTTTTCAAAATCATTTCTAAACCAAAATACAAAGGTATAATGGCTGGGAATAGATAAAATTGTGTTTTTCTCCTCTATTTCAAGCTGGCTAATAAGCTTTCTACCCTCAGTAGAAAAACAAGCATAATTTAGGCAGGCCACAAAGTCAAGTTGAACCACAGACGCAGCAGGTCAGCTCAGTGCCGATATCAGCTCCTATCCTTGTAGAGATTACGGTGAGAATGTACAGTATATCTCTCAGATACAGTTTATGACTTTTGCTTAAATAGGTAATGCCACTTTGTGGCATTGATTCAGCAAAGTGCTGGAAACATTCCTTAGAGATTTTGGTCCATTTTCACATAACAGCATCACACAGTCTTGCAGATTTGTCAGCTGCACATACATGATTCTAATCCACTCATTCTCTAATCACCCCAAAGGTGCACTATTGGAATGAGAATAAGGCAGAATGGATCAGTGCCTTCATGTTGTTTGCGCCAAATTCTGATCCTGCCGTCTGAGTGTCACAGAAGAAATCAAGACTCATCAGACCAGACAACGTTTTTCCGATCTTCTATTGTCCAACTACAGTTTCGGTTTTCTGTTCTTAACTGACCTTTCCTGTTTGAGACTTGAAAGTGGTTGGTTGGTTTTTGTTTGTTTGCTTGTTTCTGTTTTAGTTACTGTCATTTTCCTATCTGTTTGACGAAGACAGGGCTTTCTCCTCTGATATCTGGCATGAACTCAATTAATCTTTTCTATCAGTGATGTTTATAGTACAAGTCAAACACCTCACTGGTTACGCTGAAAATATCAGACCAGTACAGTCTCCAGCATCAGTGAGATAGAGTCCAGTTCTTTCAATTTGTCTTTCACTTGAAGACCTCCTGGAGAAATATGACGCAAGGCTACTTGGGAGGAAACAAGGAAAACCCTTTCATTATCTCCTGTGTCTGCGGTGTGGGAGAAATCAATAGTGTCCATGCTGGATTCATCTATATTCTACTGTGTGAACCTAATACCCTCACACTGGGAAAGGAAGATGAGTGGGTGGTTTGAGGGGAAGAGGTGAAAGAGTTTGAGAAACAGGGAAACGCACTGGAGGGGAAAAGGACATTTGAGATGGAGAGGTCACAGAATTTGTTTATACACAGAGTTTTTTGTGCACTCACACAGGTACGAACAACTTGGGGAGCTTTGGGGAAGTTTAGAGTTTTCTAGATTTAGATGCAAGTGGGACAGTGGCTGTGCAAATATCACTCATGAACTGTTCTGAACTGCAGCAGAAAACAAAACCGCTCCCAAGTCTAAGAGATATAAATGGAGACAACAGCATCTGGGGTTTTTCTGAAAAAAAAAAAATACAAAAAAGAAACATAACAGACATAACAGACATTTCAGCTGTGGGAGTCATGCTAACGAGGCACTTGTTCAAACTCTGTGAAAATCCACACCCACACACGTACGTTGACACACACGTTCTAACAACCACATCACCTGTCACTGGGAGCCTCATTAAGCTGACAGGCGCTGGCCTGTCAGGGTAGGCCAAGACGTCAGAGCCCTCTCCTTCCTGTCATGACATGATGGATCTCTCCACCACTGGCTGCCAAGCTGCCAGTCAAGTCCACCTTCCTGTGGCCGTCCATCAGGAAACACTCGCAAAGCATCCTGTTGATCAGTTTATTTGTATATCCACCGTCACCTTTCACTCTCAAGTCTGACTGCATGTCCAGGAGAAGATCAAGATTAGCTCTTTTAGAAAGTTCTTCCCCTGTACCCAATGTCAACATGTGCACCAAAGTATTTGCATGAATGGAAAACTTTACACTGTACTGTCTACCAGCATTGCCTGTTTATATGTTATGTACCATTGTGATGTCAAACATTCACCCATTGACCATGTTTAGCCAAGAGTGAGTGCTAAACTATCAGCTATTGCTAGGAAGCTCGATTAGGAAGTTGCAAATAAGTGGCAAATAACAGACAAACTGAATTTCTCACCAAAAATCAGAGCAAACAGTTGGTCTGAACATCACAGCAGAACAAATTATTTGCCAGATAATTCCAGCTGCTAGTTACACTTGCTCCAAACAGGTGTAGTAGCATTTGTTTGCAATCATGTTCTCTTCCACATGATTAATGTAAAATTTTGTATTTACCCTTGTTTTAGCCTCGCAGTTTTTTTTCCACTACCAAAACATGTGTCTCCTAAACTTCCAGATCTCTATTGAATTCAGCTGTTAGAATACACCTGGTACTGGACAGGTACACAGGGGGCAGAGTTTATAGCACAGCTCATAGTGAATATCTTCAGAAAAAAATAAGTTCACCAAAGTTTTGTAGCTTCTCTCTATAGTTCTGTAAAATAAAATAAAATAAATACATTAAAAAAATCTCAAACTGGAATCCACAGTTTCTGTCAACAGCATTTCAGGATTTGGATTTCTTTAAAGGGTGATTACTTTAATCTGTGATGTCAAACTGTCTTTCAGCATAAGTGTTAAAGTAGCATTAAAGTCCTGAAATGACTGAACATTTTGGTGCAGACTAGAGAAACATTCAACTGCTAATGACGACTCTGACTTTGATGAATTCCCTCGTGAGTTTGGTATTTTAAGGTCTTTGAGGAGAACCAATAAACTGTCAGTACAAGTGATGATCAAGCCTGACTGGACAGCTGTCAGCAAATGGGTGGCAGTGAGAGCTGCATACAGATGTAGTGCTGTATTGATGGTAGACTGTGGGAGGGAAATAGTTCACTGGTTTCACTGCTATTAGGGTTTATATGGCTTTTTGGATGTGGGATTTGTAGAACTAAATGTCATAAAGAATCATTCGTACTATCTTTCAAATTTTTCATGTGATTGGCTACAGATCTCAGGTCAATCACGAAATCTTGAAAAAAAATGCGTGGTTCGATGAATGTTCTTCTCTTGTTTTAAGGGTCTTGCTGGCTGCCTGCAAAGAAAACTAAGACCTATTGATTAAAGTCATGCTTCATTAGGTGTGACTTTGTACTTTAGCTTAGATCAATTTCAATGAATTGACTTGTGACTTCACTAGAAAGGAATTAATAAAGTCAGATTGCTGTGCACAAGGATGTGTAGCTTGCGTAATTTAGGTGCTCACTGAAAAGAGATACACTGCATCAGTGTCAGTGCCATGACATAGGACCAGATTGTGATTGTTTTAAAAGGCAGAAGGATTATATCATTTTTAACTTACAATGACAGTTTGTTTAGGTTTAAGCAGCAAAGCTACTTTGTTAGATGTAGGAAATAATCATGGTTGGGTCAAAGATACTGCATTCATCAATTTTGAGCCTGTGTGGCAAAAAAATCACAGTTATGGTAAACTGCTCCTTTATGTGGTGACTGACTATTTGTAAGATCCACTTTCACCATTGCAGATTTATTATCATAAGCACAGAGGTCCACTTAGGTCAGGCAGCCAGTTGTATGCGGAGTTTGCATGTTCTCTTCGTGCTTCCGTGCATTTTCTTCAGCTAATCCTGCTTTCTTCCACATTTAAAAGTCATGCATGGGTTAGGTCATTTAGCATTTCTAAATTGGCAGTAGCTGTGAGTGTGAGCAGGAATGGTCACCTGTAACTCTGTCAGCCCTCCAATAGATTGGTGACTTGTCCAGGTGTACACTGCCGTTTACCTTATGACAGCTGGGATAGAATGGATGGACTGGATGTATACAAATGTCACACAAAAGTGCCAGATTTAGCTATATAGACTATTTTGTAGCTGCAGTAGCTGGCATGTTGACAGTAAAAGAATATATAGCTTCTATATGCCTGTCATTTTCCAGGACAGAAACAATACTGGTTGTTTAGGTACCTATATTAAGTTCTTTTTTCCCGCATATAGTTGCTTTTCAGTTGGTATTAAAGACTGAGTAGGAGGTGGCATCTCAATTCCACGTCTCCCTTACAATATTTTGGTTTCACTTCAGGGGTGGCTGTCATGTTGCCCAACTTCAAACAATCTATGGTGTATACCTGCTGGTGCCTGAAGTCTGTGAGCCCAGCAAATCTGATACTAAGACTTGTTTACTGTCAGCCTTACACAGAGCTCTTTAAGTAGTTATGCAAATACCTTTTAACCATGCTGAAGCTGAATACACAAAGGTCCCAGGCCAGATTTTAATATCAGACGACTGTTAACTACCTAGAGACACAGGACAATTGTATGATTAACTGAATGTATTTCTTCAAACACTTCTCTTGAAGCACATCCACATCTCACAAAGTGTAAGTACACAGATATTGTCAGCTTTGGAGATAACAGTATCAGACACCTGACACCTCCAGTGCTCGATCCTTCCATCCAACATTCCTGTGTGTCTCTTTCTCTGTTAGTATCATCAAAGAGCAGCTGGTGGCAGACGGTGTCCCATTGAGATGTGTATCCATCTGGTGGAGCCATTTGACAGCAGACAGCTAGGGAGGTACACGTACGCTCAGTCAGCTTGTACCAATTTAATCCTGGATGGTCTCATATGTGAGTCCCAGTGGTGACCCTGTGACCTGCCAGAGCAAGCGGGATTGTAAATAGCTTGGTGCGCATAAGTAATGAGGTTATCAATTACAGGGAGGCTTGCTTGCATTTATCCCTGTTATGATGCTGTGTTGTCAAAAGGGCTTCTGGGAAAAGGGAATCTAGGTGTGAATTTGTAATTTTCACTTCATTTAAAGACCCAGAAGCTTGTTTCCTATTATGGGTTGTTTTATTGTGAGCAGATGTTTTCCACTGCAGAGAAGGTTTGAGGATTTGCACAATAAATTACCCAGACAAGGCTACAAGTGATGATGTTTCATTATCTAGAGAAAGATAAAATTGTGCCATCAAACATTATATTTGCTTTCTGAGCTCATCCTCATGCACATAGAGACCACATATTCAGGTTTGCTGTGGATTTCTGTTTATACTTGGTGACCCACCAATAATGGTGTGTGTACTATGGTGGGTCACTCAGTATTCCTCTCAGCAGCTGGCCAGACGATGTGAGCCAAAGGGTCCTGGGAGGTGAGCAGACAGAAAAACAGCCCAGGCCAGGGATCTTATTCTCTCTCTGCATCCTTACCCTCAGAGGCCATGTATTATTCACATAGGAAGACAAAGGATGTACCACAGCTTGAGGCTTGGCAAGAAGAAAGAGGGAAAATGATGAAGGGAGGGACAGTAGCAGGCAGAGATGTGATGATGGCAGCACTTGGAGGATGAGGACTTGTGAGAAAGAGATAAACTGATGCAAAGTGATGATATAAATTTAGTCAGGAGATCAAAAATGAGATGAAGATTGTTTGCTAGTATAAAAAGCTGTGCGCAATCGAGGGCCATGCATCTACAGCAGCAAACACTTGAGCATTTGATATCACTGATTAGCACTCCTTCAGTCAGAGGGGAGGAACTAATCAGTGAAATCACCTGCTGTTGTGTGTGGCTTAAACAAAATCTTGCATAAACATGATTTCAGTGGCACAGGGTTGGAGCCTCAGGAGCTAGATAGTAAACGCTCTTTTGATTGTGGGAACTTTTCGGAAGCAGCCTTAGACTGCAAAAAAAAAAAAAAAAAAATCTATATTTTTACACTGACAATCAATCTTTTGACTGCTTGTATGAAAAAAATCAGTTTTTGCCACCCCATATCTAGGCATATACATCCTTGATTCCTCTACTCGCATCCTGTCCTCACGTTTTAGTCCCTCCCACCACAGATTCAAGATCAGAGAGACAAGAAAGAGACATGGGGGAGGAGAAGTTGTGGCAACAGGCATTTAATGAAATTTGGAGCTGTAATTTTTAAGTGATGTAAGCTAAAAAAGACTTGCCTTAAAGTGCCTTCATTTGTCAATTCATCCGTAATGAGCATAACAGTGTTCATGTAAACTTTCAGATTTCATACCGCTTTTAATTCAATTCTGGAAATAGGACCTATTTCATGCATCGTGGGTAAAAACATTTCCACCAAGTATATACCTATGCATCCTCAGCTACAGATGCTCCAGCAAGCCTCCTCATTCCTCACGCCGCTCTCCTCTTGGTGCATTTTAAGAAGCGAGAAATTCTTCAACAAGGCATACTATCCCAGCTGGCATGGGGCAAGAGGCAGGGTACACCCTGGGCAGGGCTAACACAGAGACAGACAACCATTCAAATTCTCACCTATGAGCAATTTAGAATCACTAATTAACCTAAGCCCCACTTACTTCATGTCTTTGAACTTTGGGAGAAAGTTGGAGCAATGAGAGAAAACCCATGCAGGGATGGGGAGAACATGCAAACTCCACCCAGTGAGGATTATGTGTCAGGTTTAAAAGTCCCCTAAAGTTGCCTCTAAAGTAGTTGTGTTTAGGGAGCAATGTCTTTAACATGTGGGTCTATATGCACAATGACAAACCTGCAATTCACATTCTGGGTTTCACGCTGGTTCCACTACTGGTCTGCAGTTATTAAACTGAACAGTTAAGACACAGATTATTGAAATTTAGCAGGTATGGAGTAGCATTAGAATTCATTTACAACCATGTTTCTGGGCCACTGATAAATGTAAGTCTCCAACAACTTCTGGGGAAACTCTTTGGCTCTTGTGTTTCTCACTTTGTCTGTTATTTTGAGTTGGGCAGAAAGTACAAGAGTACAGCTGGTTCTAGATGGCTTTTGCTAAATAAAAGCTTTCTGGTATGGCTCCAAACAACACTGATGTGAGCGCTGTGACCGATTTAAAACATTAAAGTTGCAGTCCAGAAAACTTAATAAAAAGAGCACGCTATAAAGGCCAGAGATTTAACTTATACTTGAACGCAACTGTAGCGTGAGGCAGCCTTAGGGATAAAATTCCTGCTCTCAGTCATAATATGCATGAATGACATGAGACTATTAAGGCTTTTCTAACTGGTCTCTTCTAACTGAACTTTTGTTGACAGGGATTTTCCATTGATTTCCACCATCTGCCGTTTTAAGCAACTCTTGTGGTTTCACTTCCATTCTCGGTGAATGTGTCTTCTTTTTGTACTGCAAAGAAATCGTTTTCTGTTTATAAAACAACAGATATTCTTTTAATGCCTGCACAGTAGAGAATTTATAAGCTTAAAATACTGGCATGTGTCTGTGCTTGTTTTCACAATAAATACATTTATGTCTTTAAACTGATTTTTTGATGGTAAAAGCTGCGTACAGTGCATTTAAATTCTGACAGCATTCCATCCATGTGTTTTCCGTCTTGCACCAAAGACCGCCCACACTAGCTTACCCATTCCCACTGTGTCATCTCTTCCTCCTCAGGCTAACCAACAGTAGAGGTCAGTGAGGATTTCACACTGTCTCTCCTTTCTCACACACATACTTACAATGCCTCTTTGTTCTTTTGTTTTGCACACCCACATTCACACGGCTCTGCTAATCATACGTACCAAACACCAGTCAAATAAAATTTGCCTAGAAAACCCTCTTATGCTATCCCTCGGCTGACTGTTCATGTACCTAATTAATCTAATTAATCAGACAAGGTATGTCTGTGTAATCAAAACACATGTTTTGTATCTGCCAGCACCATCATTATCCTGACACCAGCGCTCAGCAATGTGTGAAGGGTGAGACAAGACGATGAAACTTTAATTCTGGTTTTCCTCCTTGTTTCATTATCCTCAGTTATTGTGAAACATGACATTTTCCAAAGGCTGACACTACAGCCACAGATTCCTCAGTATGTTTGGACCAGCCACTTTTGACAGACTGAGTCCAGAAATAAAAGTTTGATTTTTTTCATGTGAGCTGTAGCTGTGTCCTAAAAATAATTAATAAAAACCTCATTAAGTAGTGTATTTGTATTCACTGGTTGTGTAAAACATAGATAACCTCGGCAGATACATTTCTCCTGACATTTTAGCAAATCCATACAAGTTACAAGTAACACAGCTGAATATCATGAATAATTTTACATATATATTGAGCAAATCTTTGATTTAAAAAACCTGCCAATTTGCTCATCACTATGCTGTCCTATCCTGGAAGGGCAACTTTAATGACTAGTTGGGCACTAATCAATACTAGTAGCACTGCGAGCCAATGTTTTAGATTTAACATTCAAAGCTCAGTCCACTGATATACGAAATAAAGGTCTTAGTATATGGAAGCTTTTTGGTCAAGGCTTCCTCCGGGGGTGTCTGCAGCCATGCCTGCTGTTTTTGTCCTTCTCTATAATGTGACTTTGCTCAAGGACTTCTACAACTCCAGACTGATCAACTTCTCCACTCCATACACCAGACATCCCTCTGTCTCTCCACACCCTTTGTGTCAGTTGTCCTCCCCTTTCGTCAAGCTCCAAAGCCCATACACATGACAGTACAGACTACAGCACCAGTCTGTTGGAACCAAAGGCTGAGCAGCGCGATGAGGGGAAGGGGAGGAGACATGTGACAAAACGAGATGGATAGAGAGGAGGGGAGAAAAAGAGTCAGTCCTTCCCAGAACCTGTCAGCCTTTTTATTACCATGATGTCTGTGCTTTTATCACTGTACCCGCCAACAAAAATCTCTTAAAGCCAATGGGCCGGCAGCTATACTGAGACCTTGTTGAATGCAAGTGGGCCTGAACAGTCAATTGATCCAGCATTTGAGCTTCACTTGTGTGGGATGTAGGGAAGGGCACTGGAAAATGTGTAGAGGACAGGCAGTGGCAGTGGTCAGTGAGACTCATTTGTTCAAGGAGAGATTTGTGGACAGGCAGAAGATTAGAAGACACTGCTGGTACATGGCTCACCTTACACTGTGAAGAGCTGCGAAGTAGACACAGACTAACGCTGTGTCGTAGTAAAAAGATTGTCCCCTTAGACTAAAAAGAAAGGAAGGCAGAAAGAGATAAGAAGGAAACAAAGAACATATATAGATTAAAATGAATTAAAGCTTGTATTTTAATCTGTATAACTTAACATAATAAATTTAAAACAAAATTATTTGAATTCAAATATATTTGCCTAGATATAATCGAATATCATTGGTGGCCTTCCATTTAATGAGCAATTCATAAGCTTCTCTATTTCAAGTCAGGAGACTTTTTTTGCATGGACCTTAACGCCATTATTCTCCCATATTTAAGATACACAGTTAAGCGCATCACAACTCACTGAAGAATTGCTAAATACTTCCAGACAAGCCAGTGCAAAGCATATTGAATTATTGACATTGATACTGATTAAGAGAAGCTAACTCAATTAAAAAAATGCCTGCGCACAACAGGAAGTGGCAAAAGACTAGTTACATAAATACATGTGTCAATTCACTCTAAAGGTCCCCTAAAGGATACCTCTAAACATGACCCTTTTATGAACCATATCCACAATGTCACACCTGCAATTCACATTCTGGGTTTCACAGTTGTTCTACTACTGGTCTGCAGTTATTAAACTGAACAGTTAATTCATTTACAATCATGTTTTTGGTCAATTGCTAAATGTAAGTCTTCTAGGGGAACCGTTTGGCTCTTGTGTTTCACTATCTTTACGGCTCGTTTCTCACTTTGTTATTTTGAACTGGGCAGAAAGTACAAGAGTACAGCTGGTTATAAAAGCTTTCTGGTATGGCTCTAAACAACACTGATGAGAGTGCTGTGAGAGACTCAAAACATTAAAGTTGCAATCCAGAAAACTTAATAAAAAGAGCATGCTATAAAGGCTGGAGATTTAACTTGCACTTAAACACAACTGTAGCGTGAGGCAGACTTAGGGATAAAATTCCTGTTCTCAGTCACATTATGTATGAACGACGTGAGACTTTTAAGGCTTTCTGTGAACTCTTGCTCTCTCTGATTACATTAGTGGGGACACAGCCACCTCAGCTGTCATTGCATCTGGCACGCAGTAAGTAGGCATTAGGTTTCATAAAAGGGTGACATGACACACCTCTTTGTACAGATAGAGACTGGCAGTTAGAGTCGGCCTGGTTTGTGTCTAGACACACACACACACACACATACAGGCTTCAGCTCCCACAAAAAGCAGCCAGTAGATACTATTACACATCATCCCCACCGCTGCCCGTCTTGTCATCATTCCCTATGAATATTTAATTTCCCCCTACTCTCTGGCCTTCTCATCAAACGTCTGGTATTAATGTGCCACAGACGGTGTGCCGCTCTCCCTCCATTGCTCTACGATGACTTGTGTCCTGGCCAATGCACTATGACTGGTATAGGTGACTCAGGCTGGGCAGTGAGCCACTGGAGTGTGGGATGACATGAATGGAGAGAGTTATGTTAAGTGACAGTGTAATGCAAATAGTGCAGGCAAGGGCCCAGGAAATTTTTATAAATTCACTTAGAGTAAGAATGAAAACCTCACTGGAAAAAAGTTTTCTATAATAAGAATCGAGCTGTTTAACTGTGGGAATTTACAGACACTTCACACTACTCCACAGTCTGCTGTTGTCATTAGTATAAGACCTCATGGGTCACTGAAATACAACTGGGAGCTGCAATAACACTGTTTAAGATGCACAGGCAGTGTCTCCTAAGCATAAGCAATGACAGTGTGTGATATATGCAATGGAACCACCCATAAAAATCACACTAGAATGTCAGCAGACTGTCAGATAAGGATCCCTGCTACCAGAGGTACCTGAGGAAAAAAATGTTCTCAAGAAATATATTAAAGTAACAATAACTCATGTCTATAGAAGACTGCCATGTGTATTGAACTTGAGTGACAATGTTATGTGATTAAACTGATGACACCGGTGCGTGTTGTTGTTGTGGCTTTTATTCCCCAGGTTGTTCCAGACAGACGCTGAGCTGAGTGGCTCACACTAATTGGCTGCATCTCAATCTCATCAATTCAAAATGCCAGCAGAGGCGCCCCAGTATGGTGTCTCTGCCGCTGTCAGAATGTTGTGCATTGAGTGACAAGACACCAGCACTCCTTTTCAATGAAGTGGATGGAGTAAAAGGAGGTAGCCCTTCCAGGATTCACCTAAGCGTTGTTGTCACATGTACACTGTGTAGGAGGGAAAGGAGACAGGCTAACAAGTGTCACAAAAAAATAAATAAAAATAATGATGGTCAAAAAGCTCTCTAGTTAAAGCACAAACTGATGAAGAGGAAAAGGGCAGAAAAGTAATTTTGCTGTGATGCGTACATCACTAAGTATTCAACTACATTCTACCTGTATACAGGTTCTTTTAAGCTAAATTTTGAATAAATTCCTTCCAGCTTCCCACTACTGTTACCCATATACAGTATTTTATATACTGCAAGCTGTAGCCATTGTTACTGCCATTTATGTAATTATTTAAGCTTCATAAAAAGTCATTAATTTGACTCTGTTAGCATCCTCCAGGGCTGAACAGTGAAGCCAATCAGAAGTGTTCAGTGGCCACTAGAGGCTGTCCCAAAGGTGAGTACACCCCTACAGACTCCCGTGTTAAAATGCCCAAAATTATGTTATTAAAAAGCATGTTAATAGCCTGGGACAAAAACAGGTTTTGGTCTCTGGATAGTGAACTTTTTTTTTTTTTTTTTTTTTTAAATTATTCCTTTTTGT
>VVHJ01008515.1:5662-29496 GCA_015107715.1 Tylochromis polylepis | reverse complement strand
ACTGTGGGGGGGGGGGGGGGAATAGTAATTTTACCCATCTTTAAATGCACAAAAATTGAGCCTATTCCAGCATCAACTCGACACGGGAAATGTGTTAAGTTAAAGTAAAGTGTTAAAGTCATATATACTGATCATTTTCATATACAGTAGGATGGATGTGAAAACTCGACATATTTCTGTGCAAAAATGGAAATTATGTAGGTTTACCTCTCTCTTGACTGTGGCTGAGTAAAGTAGGAAGGTGACCTCTTTCATGGGCTCTCCATCACTGCGGACCTCCCCCGAGACATCGTAGCCTCCAACCACCAGATGGTCAGCGGCTGGAGCATTGGCATTGGAGACGTGCACTGAGGTAGTACTCTATATGAAAATGGCAAAGGTCGCCCATAAGTTGCATTAAGAGATGGAATAATGGCCCTGTCAGGTTCAGTGTGATTATTGCTGGAGCTCATTAGTTATAACCTTGCTCACCTGACAAGGAACCATATCAGCTAAGCAAGTAGGTGAATAATGAAGTTTTCTACCCTCAAGCAATACTGAATCAAACAGACCTCTGAGATCATGCATTCTCTACAGTATTAATGACAGTACTTTAATTGGAAACTGGGACAGCGTGGTACTGAGCATGGTGGTAGGTGGGTATGGGGGTGAAATACTGTGGGAAAGGTTTAACCTGAGTGTTTATTCACATCATTAATTACAAATCTGACAGTGTATTTTTGTACAGAGAGAGATTCTAAATCTTTCACTAAAAGTTTACCACACTCTACTTATATTCTGACCTTTTTTCCATTGAATTTTAACAGCGGATATGAGCTAAGTTACACTTTGTTTCACTTATTTTACATATGCTTTGTTCTCAAGTTTGTCTTGCAAAGTCCAGCTTCTTTCAACATCCAAAGACATGCATGATAAGTTTATTGGCAATTCTCAATGGGTTTTGGTGGATGTAAGAAGGTGGTAAAGCACTGTATGAATGCATCAGTTTTTTGGCTTTCAAACCACAGTTTTTGATTAAATCTGGACCTTCCAGCTCACACAGTGTTAAAAAAAACAAAAACAAAAAAAACCCTGACATGAGGCACTTGGAAAAGACAGTGGTCAACATTCACGTTTATATGCAATATCGATGACCTCATACCAACGTGAACAAACCTGCTCGAGAGTCCAGGAAGGATGAGAAGCTGTGATGTCATACTTTCCTGGTAGTACTTTAAAGAATGTATACCTGTGTAAGCAAACAGCCACAATAACAAAAAAAAAGAAAAAAGAAAGAGACTAGTTCATTTCAAACATATGTATAATGCAGAACCACACATGTAAAACCCCACTGAACATAAAGGTGTGAGTAACTTACTTTCCTCCAGGCTGTGTGATGACACTCTGGAGCTTCTCCCCTGTTCCGGCTCGGCTGAGTTTCACTTCCACACCAGCCGGGCCCATGAGATGGCCCTTACTCAGAACCTGAGCAATACACAATATATTTGAGGAAACTAGACACTAAACACCACTTGAAACTATTTATTTATTTTATTAATAACCTTTGTTGCATAGGTAGGTTAAAGAAGCTTTAAAAGGCTCAACAGTTTTCTTACATTTAGATAAACCCCATCAAATGTGTCAAAGCACAATTCTTTTTCTTTTTTTTAAATCACAAATTTTGCAAAGCTTGCAAAGTCTTAATTCTTAAACTTTCTGTCTACATACTATAACAATCTAAATTTCTTTTCAAGAAGACCATTCTCACCGTTCCTGACACTGAGAATCCAGTAAAAACAAAATTGATGTCTTCTTCTTTAGTGCAAATGTCACTGACTCCATCAACATGCAGGTCGACACTGGTAGGCTCTGATGACAGTTAAAAGTCCAAAAGAAAAAGAAATCAGAGAATATGGAACAATGCAGAATGTCTTTTATATTATAATTTGGGAATTATGGGGATGTTTCTGTGAGAGTCTTACCAAAGCTCCACCCAGGAGGAGGCTCAATCTTCAAAACGAAATCTCCCTGCGTTAAAGTGACAGTTTGATTAGATTCACCATCAGTGAAAGAATTAGTTAGAGCTAATCAACTCAGTTGCTGGTATACCTTGTCATAGAGAGGGATCATGAAGTAACCATTGATTGGAGCACAATCCGTTTGATATTTCAATGATCCTTGTTTGGTGTATAGTTTAATCTGAGAATGAAGAACACACGGTGATCATTAAGTATATAATATAATAACTAAACTGAGTGACTTATGTTAGCTAGCAACAAAGAAACAAACCAGTTCATCTCGGATTTAGTTCATTTCAATATCTTAATTAACCAAATTGCTAATCCCATGTAGCCTGTGAAAAAGAAGGGATTAAGACGGGAGCCCTTCTCATCAACGCCTGCAGGTTTTAGGATTAGCAGTGAATGCCTTGTGTGATATATATGGATATTAATGTTCAGTTGCCGTCAGCTATGTAGTAAGTAGCTAAATCAATGTCAAAAAAGACCAAACTCAAAAATGTTTGCGAAAAATGAGAAGTAGATTAAAGACAAAGGCACTGCTTTTGTATTAACTTCATTCAAACTGTCATTGAAACGAAAAACTCCGCCCAACCTTTAGCTTTCTACCACAAACCAGCTAGCTGCTGGTTAGCTGCTAGCACGTTAGCCGGGACATTTGCGCTCTCACCTCGATCAGAGAGTAATTGATTTCAACGTCGGATTTCACGAATCCACCGCATGCCACGACTATGTCATCAGATGATACGGCCAAGAACTGAGAGTAGATGACACCGAATAAAATCCAAAGGGATCCCATTTCTGCCCGGATCGTAATTCTGAACATTTTGACTGGTTGAACCGAGCAACAGCACGCTGCCTCCGGTTCCGTACCAGCTGAGGGGCTGTCAATGGACTGCCACAGGCGGCATCTACAGCGACCTCTGGCGGGTCGGAGGTGCCATTTTCTCCTTCGTTCACGGCCGCTGGTAAAGTTTTAAGTTGCATCACTGCCCCCTTCTGGTTAAAGTTAAACTTCTACGTTTTTACCGAATCCCAACATCCCTCATCAAAAATTCTGTCCATTTTCTAACATCTTAGTTGTTGGAGAGGACATTTTGCGTTTTCATATTCTGGAAGTATCATACCCTGCAAAATATTATGCTTAAAGAGGAGAAAAATACCAATTTACTCATCTATAGTGTTAGCGTATAGTGTTGGTCTTGTAATTATTCCAGTTACTTTTTCAAAGGCCAATTCTTAAATCTTATTATTACCCTCTCCTTTTGATTACCCTTTATCACTTTTTATATATCATGCCTTTTGTCATAGCACTATGACAGAGCTTTTACCACCATTTGATTGATTATTTCCCTCAAAACTGACCATTTCACATTCACCTATCATATCTGTTCCATAAAATATCTGCATATCCTTTGTGTAAGAACTTGATAAGACTGACAGAGTGAGATTAAAAAGACAAAAAGGGAAAAACAAAAAGAGAGAGAAAATATACCTTAAGAAAACATTTATTTTACATGTACAGTACCCACAGTCACATTAAGGCATCATGATAGAGTACAACAGTATTTTCACCCAAATCTGACAAAAAAAACAAACAAACTAAAAACAACAACAACAAAAAAAACCCAGCGTTAATACATTTAAAGTGCATGAAACTAAGAAAAGTTTTAAGAACAAGTCCAGTAGTTTAAAAGAATCGAAGTCCTTCTCAGAAGGAAAAGATTACAAAGCAAAGAGCAAGTAAATACACTGCAGCTCAACAAAAATAATGTTTTGGTTAAAGGAAAAAATACTTTTGAGATAGTCAATTCATTTATTCACAAATACTCAGATTGTTTGTCAAAAAAAAAAAAAAAGGAAAAAAACCCCTGATAAGGCCAGAAGCATTGTGAACAGGGTATCCCTTTAAGTTGTAGTGTTTTCACAGTTAAATAAACACATTTATTAGTCTGAAAAATTTTAAATGCTGTCACAGTTGTCTAGGCATGGATCTCTGCTTTGTTCAGTAAAATAAGGCCCTTGCCTTACACTTGTGTGGAGGAGCTTGGAGCTACATGGGCCAAGAACACCGCATCACTGAAATTGTTGGAGAAGCTAGTGTGGTAGCTCGGACTGCTTCTGCTGCTGCTGCGGTGGGGTTGGAATTTGGACTGTGGCGATCTCATACCTGCGAGCTTCTGGGCCTGGCACAGCTTCTGGATCAGGAAACGCCGGTCACGGCACTCCTGATTGACAAATAAACACAAACAGATTTCAGTCCACACTGAACTGATAACAAGCACACACAGAGTACGCAACTCCCCCTGAAGGATGAGGGCTATAATAAAACTTTGACTTTTTATGATGTTTTTATTAAAACATGCTGACGTCAGCTTGTTATGGCATCACTGTGATATCTTGTAGAGAACATATTGAAAAAAATAAGAGGTGTGTTGTACAGCCATCTCCATGCTGTTTCATATGATATTACTTAATATGGTTTCTTGGAATTTGAACTTTGATCTTGAGCACGAAAAATGAAGCTCAAGGTTACATGCTTAGCCAACTTAGGTACTACTGTCCCCCAAGGCCTAGTTGTGAAGTTTGAAGACAATCCATAAAAAACTGTTGGTAATATAGTTTTTGCTGATTTTCACATTTAGCGTGACCTTGACTAGATTTTCACCAACAATAAATTAAGCTGTTATTGGTATCTACCATCACACAAAATTTGAAAATGATATCTTGAAAAGGGTGGATGCTAGACTTCTAACAAACAGAAAAACAGAACAGATGACAGACTGCCTACCTGTGGGGAGAATAAAATATTGTTGTTGAATAATATGGGTTGACCTACCATTTCTAGCTGGTGCCTTAATTCA
Source organism: Tylochromis polylepis (assembly GCA_015107715.1). Taxonomy (NCBI): domain Eukaryota; kingdom Metazoa; phylum Chordata; class Actinopteri; order Cichliformes; family Cichlidae; genus Tylochromis; species Tylochromis polylepis. The sequence continues at coordinate 24,635 of VVHJ01008515.1, read as the reverse complement.
TTAATGACTCTCTTGTGTGCTCCAGCAAGTGCAATCACATAAAACATGCCCAAACTGGAGAAAAACATGGAAACAAAGTATAAAATTACAGCAGAGGAAAAAAAAAAATGTTACAAGGTCAAAATATATAATTAAAGGACCAACCATGTGACAACAAAGAAAGAGACCGCAAAGGTCTCCGAAGAGAGAGCCTGCAGGAATTTTCTGACTCCACCTGGTAGCTGTAAAACTGTAGCTGACACCACCTCCCAGGAGCTGTTGTATTTAACAAATGGTCCACAAGCCCGAGAACAGTTTATTCTGTGCAAAAAGAAAGTGTGAGTGAGTGCATGCAAGTTAGAGTTCCTATAGTTACCCATACTAAGAAAAAATAAATTACATGGCAGAAAATATATGGCAGCGGTCAGATTTTGACCTTCGACATGAATATTTCTGCTAGAGGTTCTTTTAAAGCTGCAGACAAACAGAGAGACTGTAATTACAACACAGTAGGAACATTACTCACTGTGCTATACTAACTATGACAGGCACACAGGCAAGAGTCAGGCCGATCAACAGTACGCAGAGGAAGAAGAAGTTGGAGCTGGATGCTCGGAAAGGACGTGTGGCTGGACGACAGTTTTTGATTAATGATACCTAGGCAAACAAAAATTTGCAAATGAAGCTTCATAGAATATTTCATGCTTTCCCCCCCTCCCTCCACTCTTGCAGGAAGAAAACCACATGCATTCAAACTGAAATGTCACCTTCTTGATGTAGAAGATAAAGAAATATTTGAGGGTGCAGATAGCAGGCAGCAGCGGGCAGTAGAAAGTGCCGATCCAGCAGATGGTCTGACCATAGACGATCTCCAGTACATTCTGAGGAATAGAAAATTCCTGTTGCCCCATCCATTTAGCCAGGGCAGAATCACTGTAGTTCACAAGCAGCCTGGGTAGGATAGAATAGAAGGACAAAAATGACTACAGCAAATAATCAAATAAAGAAATAATCAGAGAAAGCAAAGCCTTCAGTGACAGAATAATTTTAGCTACATTTATTTAGACTAACTAAACTAACACTAAAAGTAACTAGTCCAAGTCAGCTCCTATGACTATTACATTGGAGATTATTCATCTGTTAATACATTCTACAGCTATGAAGGTTTCATGTTTACACCTCTTCAAATGCCATTAGATGATCACAAAACTAGATGAACAGAAGTTTGTAAGTTTCTGTTGAGACTGTACTTTTTTCAGGATAAGTGAGGTCTTACTTTCGAGGAAACTCCACAAAGACGGTGACTGAAACGATGACAATGAAGTCAAAGATGGTGAGTTTGTACATCTCCTGGCCCACATGCGTTTCCCAGCACTGCCAACAGCAACGAGGATATAGACTGGATTTTACCATACATACATGTCACGATTTAAGAAATGTATTTTATAAGGTAATTAGGAATATACTGCATTTATTTACTGAAAGTCCAAGAGACCAAAATATGGGCACACATTAGAGCAATTACACTTTACATATGTAATATTAACATTCTAACACATATGTATAACAGCTAACGCAAAGATAGAAGTGAGTTTGACACTGCTACCCGTGCCATTACCCCTGTAAACCACTGCACATTACATTATGACAAAACAGGATTACTTACAGGGTAAAGAGTGTGGTTGTAGCCACAAACACAGGGCTCCTCTTTACACTTAGTGATCCGAGTCCAGACAGAAAAGAGCAAAACCACAATACTGGTTAACCGCATGAAGACACACCTGTGAGGATAGAAAGAAAGAAGGCAAGTCAGAAATACTTTCAAGTTCTAATCTGTGTGTATAAGTAAGTCGGTCAATACATGAGACTCCATTTTACCTCATAAGAGTGAAGCGGATCTCAAAAGCAGGAGAATAGTCCTCAAAGTTGATGATAAAAGAGAAAAGTACTGGGGTGATGAAGTTGGCAAAGGTGATAACAATTGAGGGTAGATACTCAAAAATGAGATCTACAATGAAATTCACCTGCAAAAGAGCAGAAACAACAAATACCTTTTTTCCTGCGTTGCCTGCAGTTATCAGAAATTTCTACATGGAGGTGGAATCAAAGCGGAGGGGCCAGACAGACAAAGAATATTAGAAAAATTGCCTCACCTTTTGAGCATTCATTTGGGCTTTCTGGGAGAAGATGGTGGCTAAATAAATGCAGTAGAAGCAAGCAGCCAGTACACCAATGACGAAAAGATTGAGGATGAGGCGGATGAAGTAAAGCCGACATTTTTCTTTGTGGGTGCGATCTGCTATTTTCTGCTTGATCTTCTCATCCTCCAAATCTGTCTGGGGATATACAAATATGAATTTTAAAATAAGGCAAGACAACAAAACGATTACTTTAGAGTGAGAAGGAAGGAACATCAGCATGTAGCCATTAATGGTGACAATATTGAGACTGTTGAGATTGATCACACACACACACACACACACACACACACACACACACACACACATTTAGAGACAGTGACTGATAAAAAACTGTTATCCAAGTGTCATTTACAGGAAAAAATGATAATGATTACGCTTCACGCAGAAGCCGTGACAGTTAGGGGTTTTTTTACATTACTTTTGGGCCTTTTTGCCTTTATTAGATAGCACAGTGCAGCACAGAGAGAAAAGCGAGGAGAGAGAATGGGGGGGGGAAGACTCATAGTTTAGCTCACAGTGAGTTAAACTGGTCCCAAGCTGCAACCATCTGATGTGGATACATTTGGATTGGTTCTTTGAGCATTTTATTGTCTTGTATCTGTTTGTGTTTGTAGTTAATAAGAACAAACTCAACCAGAATACAAGATATGTCCAGTAAATTATCAACAACACAGCATGACACAACTTTGTCAATCCTGAGTGGGGGGACAAGGGTAAGCAATTCTCAGTAATGTGTTGCACCCTCTCTAAGGTGCATATGAACTACTACCTTCAGGACACAGGTACAGGATAGAGCTGCATCCAAACTAAAAACGATTGGCAGCCATGTGGCAACCAGGGACAACAGAAAGTGAAAAACAGTCAGCGACTTCATGTGACTACAGGCAAAATAACTGCCGGCATTGTGAGGCAGACGGGACCTGTGATAAATTTATTTTAACTTCCTGGTGGTACCCCCTGACTACCAATGATAGCTAAGGATATTGCTGATTAACACGTAACCTGGTAGTAAATGCATGTGAGAACTGGGGCCTTGAATATCCCAAAAGCCAGAAAAGTAGATTATATTAAAGAATACACATTTTATTTTTACTTTAGAGTAATTGTATGTAGCTGCTGGGGTGCCATGTAAGCACCCATTTTTTTCAAATTAGTTTAAATCAAATTTGTAAACTGGCCACTGTTTTTGACTAGCCAGTTTTACCATCATGTTTCTGACAAATCCTGATGTATAAACCAACCTTCAGTTCATAGAGCAAACTCTTTTTCTTCAGCTTTGCAGCATTCTCGCTGGTGATGCAGAAATCCCAGCCAGCAAATATCTTGTTGCAAAAACTCTGAAAGTGATCCTCATCCTGAATCAGATTATGTTTGAATCCCGTAGCAGACCTTCAAAAGAAGCAAACGCTCAAGACCACTTCTTATCACATAAATGTCATTTCTCACGAGTTTGACTTTTCCATACCTTTTAACAATCCAGATAAGACTGAGGAAGAGGTACCCTATAGTGACCAGCAGGTATGCCAGTGCCAAATTATAAGTTATGTGGGAGAAATGGATTTTGTCCACCTTGTAGAAGCCGTAGAAAAGATAGGTCTGTTCCAGAAAGCCCTGTAAATGAAGCCCAGCAGGTGAATACAGAAACTACATAGTGGACTCTTTCTCGGGAGACTAATCAAGCGAAAACACTTACTTCACCAGAAAGCAGATCAGTAATATACTTATGGTAGTTAACAAGACCTCGACGACTGTCACTTTCATACACGCTGCAGTCACCTGTAATATAACATAAGCTAAGCTTTTTAGTCTTTCTTGCTTAGTATGTGCTTCTAGTTGAAACAAACAAACAAAAAATCCTCTCACTATCATTCTGGCTGTAGGTGATATTTCCTGAAGCATGAGGTGCAATGATGATGGGCAACATGACAAAACTGAACATGAGCAGAAAGATGATGAAGTTGAGCGTGACCAGGAAGCGCAGAAAGGAGAAGTAAGACAGGATCCCTGTTCCAAACATCCCTAGTGACAAGTGAAAGAGGCAAAAAGGGAGAACTTAAGTCTGACACAACAAAAGGTACACTTTCTGTCTCAGCAAAAGTATAATTACTGATTAGCACCATCTGAACAGAAATCCAAAAATGTCTTTGAGTCCAAAGAAAGTTTCTGAAAGACAGACAATCCGTTTGTCCTTCTTTTACCTTCTATTATGTGGATGTCTCCCCTCCAGAGCTTCAAGGAGCTCAGCCATTCTTCGGTTTCATCTCTCATCCTCCTCATATACTTGCGGGTGCTTTGTCGCCACTGTTCCCAGCTGCTCAATTCTTGAGCATTTTCGAGACGCTGCTTCCTAACACATCAAACAGTCAAGTAAACTCCTTGTACACAACTTGCTGAACAGTATTTAGCTATTAGTGAGAGAAGTCATAACAGACTACAGTTTCCTACTTGTGTTTGCGTTTCTCAGCCATGGGCTTGTCTAGTTCTCTGATGTGTCGCTGCTCAGTCTGACTGTTCTGTTTCACGCTTTGTCTTACAAAGGTGTTTATACCCCATTTCCCACTGCCAGATGAGCCAACCCTCGCTCTAGAGCTGCTTCTTCGTTTGGAGCCAACAGTTGACGACTTCCTGCGGTACAGCAGGGACTGGTAACTGGGGAGCTGGTCCAGCAGAGGGTTACTGCTGATTTGCCCACTGTGATCAGTGACGAACACTTAAAAAGACAAACAAAGTAATGTTTCTTACATGACATTTATTTTAGCTGTTCTGGAACATGTGCTGATATTGTGTCTGTACAGAAAACAAAACTAGATCAAATATATGAAATGTATATAACACAGAGTTATATGATTGTGTTTAATACCCTGAGCTAATTACCCCTGCATTTTAACAACTGTTAATTCAAATAAGGATATGCCATGTACATATGCCAAGTTATAAAATGACTTCACATATTTTGTAAATATCAGGAGAAGCTTCCCATGTTGCAAGGATTCTTGCACTCTTACAATCTTGAGCATTCTTGACCCAATCCATTCAATGTCTACATAACAACATGGACAGCTACACAATTCAGTTCATATTGAGCAGAACAGATATATTTCTAAGGATGTATATGTTGTCTGAGATTTGAATAAATTAGTTTTTTTTTAAAAACTAATAAAATAGATTTTTTTTGTTTGCAGACTCTTCATGCTGAGATACTAACTACAGTACTGTGCAAAAGTCACAAACCATCCCTCATTTCTTCATGTTTTGCTATGAAAGTGAGAAACAGGTGCAGGGATCTATTGACAAGTGCAAACATGCATAGAAATACAGTATGCATGATATGTACTATGTACTATATTTGTACAGCTTAAAAGTCAACATTTCATTTGACCACCTTTATTCTTCAACATAGTCTGAATTCTCAGACAGGTTTTTTTTGTGATTTCTTTAGAGTCATTCCATACAAGCTGACCAATTTTTTAAAATATAATTTCCAAAAAAAAAAAGTCCAAAAAGATGTTACACTTCTTAAAAGGACAACTGTCAAATTGTAGCTTTCTATTGTTATTAGTTTGCTCTTAAATATAATATTTTTGTGATGACGTTGGGGGATTTTTTTCCACTTATCCAGCTTCGTCAAAGGTCACACCACACACCATGCTGAGATATGCCATTTTTTTCCCCATCCAATACGTCTTTGTGAATCACCTTGCTTGTGCAAATATGCAATTTTATCTATTCCATGCATGTCGAACTGTGTTATCTTTGGCAGTTACGTGACTTCATGGTCAGTGTTAAGTGGCTTAACTAATTTAAAAAAAAAAAAAAACACAAACAAAAGAAACTCCAGAAAGGCTGTCACAAGGGCTGATAAGTCAAAACATTGGACATATCATAAATCCAATTTAATCTAATGTATTTTTAACATACTGATATCAGGCCTTCTCAAGGTACTGTAGTTATAGTGTTGGGACTCATTTAAAACTTCACAAATATAAAGATAGCTACATTATACACAAGTATTAAAGTGTGCCTCAATGATCAGGGTTGACCTCTGACATGAGTTTGCCCCAAAAGGTTGAAAACTGTAAGTAGGAGTTTGTGTAGCAGAGTGAGCAAGAAGATGTGATAGAGGATGGTGGAAATGAAGAGAAAGGGGGAAATTAAGGTTGCACTGAGAGTGGTGAGAAATATGAGGGGAGGACAGAGCATGGATGAGGGATGGATAGAGTCTTCTAACACTTTTCTAAGTGGTAGAAAACTGAGAAGAAGCTGTTTAATATTATGGGAATAATTTTTTTTAAAAATCAATAAAAATGAAGAAAATGATGCACCCTTAAACTCGACACTCCACACAAATAAGTACTTAATCATAAATGAAATTGTAGACTACAGGATACTGACATTTCAAACTGTGCACACTTATGAGCTTTTAACAGATTTTTAATAAATGCTGTATATGAACAGTTCATTACTGGCTATCCTGATGACCCTAATACTCTGCGCCTAACAAGTTTACACATACAAACACTAACTTTAAACTTAAAGAACAACATCACATCACACCTCAAGTATATGTTTCTACAGCTAACAGCAAACATTGTTAAAGACGACTTTTCTCTACTTTTTTTGTACGTTTGTCTCCCAACAGAAAAGACAATGGCTAACCAAGGGGGCAGACTCAGCAAACAAAACTGCCGACAACTGAGTTTCGACACCTTAAACAAAACAGAACCAAACGAGACAAACCAAATCTCTTCCTGCTCTCATTTGAACGTCGCCCTTTAATCGTTATACGACCCTTTATCAAATCATTAACCAGCACAACAAACTTTTAGCCCCTTGTTAGCGATTAGCATTATTAGCTGCTTAGCTAATGCAGAAATTAGTTGGGTTAATTAGTGTTCTGAAGTACCGCACGAACTTCGAAAATACCTGAGTCGACTTCCATTGTTCCCCTTCCGACAAAATAAATACAGCTATTTATGGGATACTGTCCCTGTTAGCTAACTATTAGCTATCAGACTTCGTCAAAAACATGGGAGTTAACTCTCCCAGCTGTCAGGAACAAAATAACAGCCTTTCCCAAAATCAACTTCCTGGATGTAGACAGAGCTCCAAGAGCAATACTAGTTATCATTTATTTATATGCTATTTCTGGGTGACGTATCTGATTTCATTTTATAATAGTCTATGTCGTTATTTACATTTTTAATATTATATTCTGTGCTATGCAGTCATCTTTGTAGGATTTTCTAAGCGAATGTGCTAATTATAATAATATGTAATATGCTATATGTTTGTCAGGGTCAGGTTTAAGAAGTTTAAAATAGGTTTAAGTTAACTCATAGTCAAAATATTATGTACATACATATTAGGTGTTAATTTAGTTAGTTTTATAAGCACACAATATATTCTCAATTTGTCTATTTTTTTTCTTCCAGTTAATTAAAATGTTTGCTCACAACTTTCCCTTCCGTGACATATTTGTCCAATGGGTTTTCCCCTGTGTGGAGCATAGTAAACCCAATTTTTTCCCGGTTTCAGATTATTTGTTTCCATTTATCTGTCTGTAACAAGTTCCTACAGTATTCACCCCTATAGGTCAGCCTTTTGAGCGTTCACCTTAAGTTTTAATAAGGATGCTAAATAATTGTTAGCACTGGGGGTTTAATAATTCATGTCACAATCCAGCGTGACTTTTCACTGTTCAAGTGCCAGCTCAGAAGCAGTGGACTTTTGCCTTTGTGAGCTCAGCCTAAACTTCCTGGTAGGAGGACAGTCCTTCGTTTTGTCTCACTGACGGTAATTCAGAGGTACTCCTCAAACTTTCAAACTGCAACTTTGTATTGTCAGGACGTCCTTTTAGATATAGTCTCTCCATTACAGGACAATAACCAGGTAAGCAGGGGTTAATAAAAAAGCAGAATATCGTTTGACAAGTTCTTTTAATGTTTACAGGTTTGTAATTATTTGAGAACCTAACTCTAACTACACATTTCTTATAGGTTTTCTGTTTTCATAGTTCAGTCATCAGTCTCTTGTTTTCTGTTCATTGTTATATAATGGTTTTGCGTGAGAACCACAGAGCTATACCACTGCAACCAAACCTCTTTCCCCAAGCTGAAACCAAACCTCCTACATGAATTTATAATGATCAGAGAGCTCTAGAGATTAAATTGCACATCCTTTCTGTATAGAGCTGCCTCTATACAGAAAACCATGTGTTATTAACATGTTATACTACTTGTTTAGGTTTAGTCTTTCGCTTGATAACTTGACTGCACAATTTTATTGATTTTTTTTATTTGTAATTTTTGTCTTTTATATGGAATAAGTTGTTTACATTTTGCCACTTGACACCAAAATCCTCATATTGAGAGCGACTGGGGCATAGTGAGCTGAAGAATCACTGCTGTCTCCAAAGAAAAGCAAAAAGATCGATTTGAAGGATCTCATGACAAGTTACAGCAACGGGGGATTTTTCAACCCTGCATACCATGACAGCGAGACTCTGGAAATTGATAGAAGGTTTGTGGTACAATAATAACATAAAATTTGTTTTTGTCCTCAAATGTGCATCAGAGAAATCTTTTATATCCTGAAAAGTATAGAATTACAATTTGTCAAAGAATGTGTTTGTGAAGGAGTTTGAGTGGTGTTTTGTTTGTGCTTGGAGTAAGAGGAAGTACTGTGAAGAAAAGATCAGAATGTCAAGCAAGCAAATGAAAAACTAGCGTGAAAAGGATGTCCTCGAGAAACGGGCAACAGCACAAATTTGATATATATCCTTGCTTTATCCTTGGCTGGTTCAATTTAGTGTTAATCTTTGGCTATGAGCTTTAAGGTCTCAGGATTGTGGAGGTTTATATGAGAGCCCTAGAGTAAACAATAGCACACTGGTCTCTGCAATTTACTCTTAAAATGAGTCTGACAGTACTCTGTAAGACTGAATGTACTTAAAATGAAATAAAATAAAACCTCCACAGTTTAAATTCAAATACCTATATCAGTAACTTGAAATTTCAGTTCTCTTCCTGATGTGATAACATCAGTGCTCTTCATAAATTTTAATAATTTATTAATAATTTAATTTATTCTGTTTGGGCTTTAGGGCTTCCAGCAAAACCCATCATGCTAACCCCTATGCCAAGGAAGACCCAACCTGGTTGGGTGACAGGGCTAGCAATGATGATGCTATTGGGAGGGTACCTCAGGGTGGCTGGCAGGAGGAGAGCTGGAGGGGTAGAGAAAACATCCCAATGGACCTCATCTCCATACACCCAAGGAGTCCTTCATGGCACCATGGACCCAGTACGTGTACCACCTCTTCATGGCCATGTTAAATTAATTAACCATAAAGCAGCATAAAGTGTTTGTACACATTTGTGTTTGTATGATTGAAAAAAGTTGTGTTACTTGTTCAGCAGCTTCATTTTTGTATATGCCAGTGGATGTTGCCAAGTAACCCTTCTGTTGATACTTCCTCTCTATCTCCTCTACATTTAAGATCACAATATATTTGGAATGGACCCTGAGTATAATCAGTCAAGATCTATACAACTTCCATCTTCTTCAGGTAATACACTTCATGACACTTAAGATTACACAGTTCCTCTATGGTATTACTAAACACATAAATCTGTAAAGTTTGCATCACAGGATAATCATTTCAAATAACAATGCTATTTATCCTCATACTGATGTCGTCACTAGACTGTATCCTTAATGGTGGATAATTATTAATAGGGGCTGTCAACAATAAAAGCTACAAGGAAATTGGTAAAGAAAATATAACAGGGGGAAGGGGATTATTTAGGAAACGTTTTTTGCATCGAGTTCAAATAACAAGTTACAGCATACAGTAGACGTGTCTGTTGGTCTGTTTTTCAGCTATAGTTTGATTACCATAAAATCTGACACAGATATATGACTTTGATTCATTAGATCTGTTTTCACTTATCTAATATCTATTTCATTACCTATTACATTAAATACATAAATGAACTGTATTAGCAACTGTTGAATGGACTGTCATGGAATCCATATAGATATTCAGGATGAATTATAATAATCTCTTCCATTTCCTCCCATTTAATTTAATCTTTATGGTTTTGAATGATTAAAAAGAAATTCCAGAGTCATACCAAAATACAAATTTTCACTGGAGAGTTATTAAAAAGCATAATTAATGCATGCAAATAATACACACAGACTAAAGCTATTGGACAAACAGTTGTATATTAGAACCCACAAATAGCCGCTTATTGCAGTTATGGAAGAATAAGTGATAAAGGCTGTGTAAACAGCTGCAGGTGTTACATTTTAAAATGCCAGCCAGTTCATTTGCTGACTGTCACTCTGTTCTTGCATTCATCTCTTGCTTTTTGAGTTTGAAAATCCACAATAATCACAACAGAAGGCTGGTTGTCTGTTGTTGGTGTGCAAATCCAGGAAACATGACAATGCGGTGGAGAGGAATAACGATGAGAAGGATGAGCATGTTTCCTAATGCAGATCATACCCAAATAGCTTTCACAGAGGAGGCCATCAGGAATGAGATGGAAAATGGTAAGCGCACCTGAGGGGTGTCAGATAATCCTCTGGATTTTTGGAAAGTGAATTATGACACCTGATATGTATTCTGAATGGCAGTTCTCGCAAAGATTTAACAGCCAGCACTTGTCTTGTCATCTTGTGTCTGACAGAGAAACAAAACCTGGTCGAGGAACTTGCTGCTCTGTCAACACGAGACAGAATCCAGGCCATTCGTAATCTTCCAGTGAGCTTTAAAGAGAAGAAACATATCAGGTGGGTGAGCCACAAACAAATAAAGGTGATAACAAAATCCTTCTCAGTATCATCGAGACATTTAGTTAAACATTGCATCCTGCTGGGAATCATAAACTAAGCTGTATGCAAATGCTTAGAGGCCACCGGTGTTGCAATAAAGATCTCTGAAGGAAGTATTGCTCTCCAACACAAATTACACAAGAAACTACTAACTGAACTCCAAGGGGTTTTCTACAGCCTGCAGAAGCTTGTGATGCAGGTAATTTAATTGACAAGGATCCCAATGGTCTTACTCTTACAGGAAGGAATTGGAATTACAGTTTTCCAAGAAGTCTCGCCAATTCACATGTTTGGCAGATTGCTCTGAAAGGCTGTCTCTGGTGAGTGTTTTATCTGTCATAAAAGCACTGGCTGCATCTCTTTCTGAGCCTAGCTCCTTTATAATATGTGCTCATATGCTTTATACAGAACGTTATGATTTTCTTTCAGTTTTTACGAAAATGCGGGTACCATGTAAAGTCAGCCAAGCAGACCCTGGAACTGTGGCAAGGTGCCATGAAAAATATTGGTGGGAAGTTTGGGACGAGTGTTCTCAGCTATTTTGTGTTCCTGAAGTGGCTTCTCATGTTTAACATTTTCTCGTTCCTGGTCAACTTTGGCTTTATCACCATCCCACTGCTTGTTTACAAGCACACTCCAAACATTTCTCAACATGTGAACAATGTACCTCAAAACGTGAGCTTCAGAGGACTGGAGATACTAACTGGAGCTGTAAGTAGAACATGCATTTATTTTGTGTTGAAGTCACAACCATCATTATTTTAGAATTTAAAGCTGCTGTAATAATTACCATTTGATTAACAATAGATTAAATGACTATGTAATATTTAAAGAGTTTTTTCTTAGCAAATTATTTTAGTTTCAAAAGTGTTTTGGTTTATGCTCATGGCTCAAATCTGCATTATTTTGGATGCAGTTGTTTGTTTTCCAAGGATGGATGTGGTGAGCAGTGTGCTACAGTCTGGACAGATCACCAGTCCAACGCAGGGTCAAACCTGAAAGACAGACCGCAGCACATCCACACCTATAGCCAATTTAGTCACCAGTTAATCTAACATTCATGCACAAAGAGAACATGCAAACCCCAAACACAAGTGGGGTTTCTTCAAGTGGAGTGACAGTGCCACAGCATTTGTTTACACAAAAGAAAATTTAAAAGATGAATCCACACTACATCGCAGATGATAATCAATTAGAACTAGTAAACACTGTTGATATGTATTATGTAATATCATATTAGATATTTTCCAATTCGCTCTGCACTTAGTGAACAAGAGTTGCTTATATTTTGGCTTTCCTAGGGTTACTTCAACTATACGGTCATGTACTACGGTAGCTACAGCAATGAAACTCTTGTGGGTCTGGTGGATTACAACATGCAGCTGGCCTATTTCTTCACCATTGCAGTCTATATGGTACTATGTGGAATTTCACTTATTTTCAGGTTAGTTAAGTCCTCATCATGATGAAAATTTTTACTGAAGTCCACAGGAAGATTGCTTTGTTATGACTCCTCAAAATGCATGTAGGAGAAGAGGAAATAAGTCAAAAGGAAAACTCGATAAATATAATTTTCTAATAATAAATTATTAGAAAATGTGAAAATCATAATATAAATGTCCCAAAATAAGCAAGCATAACATTTATTATTAGCTGTAAATATAAAAACTTAGCAAAAATGTATGTCCTCTCACAGCTGCTGCAATAGCTCTGATTCTAACAATGTTTCTGAATCTTGATTTATCCACATGCAGCATGGCACTCAATTTTAAGAACAACTATGTACTAGCAGACTCGGCATCAAACAGTGCATGGCAACTTCTTTGCGCCTGGGATTTTAGTGTAACCAATGAGAAAGCAGTGAAACAACGTAGGAACAACCTTTGTGTGCAGCTCAAGGTGACTTTTAACATTTTTTAAATAAAATTATGAAATGTAGAATCAACTGTGACAGATTTAAATTCTTTATTTTACACCTACATACAAATCAGTATTTCAATGTTTGTCCTCTTTCTGCTCGTTCAGGAGTCTTTATCAGAAAAGGCCCAGCAGGAGCGCCTTACGGTCTCTGAAGAACTGAAGCTCTATGGGATTCATTTTGGTTGCTGGCTTCTCTCCACAAGCTTGGCTGTTGGTTGTGCAGCCAGTATTTACTTTCTCTGCAAGTATGAGTATGAGGTACATAAGTTAAAATAGAATAATTAGACTTTGGAATTACCCGTGTCTGTTGAATGTAGACTACAGGCAATGCGAAAGCATTTCTTCTCTGTCTAGAGAAATCACTTTTGTTGTTAGTAAAACTAGTATAAACCAAAAAATATGTAAAAATATATACCTCACCTATACTCTTAGAGCATGAAAATCTAAATCAGGTGTCATAAATTTACTGAAAGTCATGTCATTTACCAACAGTGCAGGGTTTGATTGTTTCCTTACACACAGTATTCGTCATTATCCACTATCTTGACCTGTCTTATGTTTTACAGCAGGAAACAGACAGTGCCAATTGGTCTCTGCTTGAGGAGGCACAGACACTCCTGGTTCCCTTTGTGGTGTCTTTAATGAACCTGGCTATCCCACTCTTCTACTCCCTCTTCAACAAATTTGAGCATTACTCCACCCACCGCAAACAAATATATGCTCTGGTGATCAGGTGAATATATCTATATATCTATATCTATATATCTATATATATATATATATATAGATAGATAGATAGATAGATAGATAGATAGATAGATAGATAGATAGATAGATAGATAGATAGATAGCTAGATAGATAGATAGATATCTGGAGCCAACAGCCACTTAGTTTAACATTAGACCGGAAATAAGGAGGCAACTAGCCTTGTTTTGGTGTCTATGACATCATCACAGAGTCACAAGCATGGCAGCAGGCTCCCAATCTTGTTAAAGTTAATTGCAGTGTAATTTGTGAGCTGTGTTATAAAATGACGTAGGACTCTCCGCAGTGTAGTGAGAAGGCTGGCAGTTCTAGAATCTAGGAACAGTTCTAGGATCAGGTTTAAACAAAAGTAAATGTAAACTATAGTGGTATCTATGTAAAGCCATGACTGTATATATGTAAAGTGGTGTAGCTATGGACACATAGGTATATAAATGATAATAACTGATAATCATCTAGTGCAAAGCAAAAATAATTATTTATTTAACCAATAATAACACTTGAAATCCTTTTTTTCACATGCAGAAATGTCTTTCTCAAGATGTCCATTCTATCTGTTTTGTGTTATCATTGGATGGATATGGCGGCTGAAGAATTTCCAGTAAGTAATAAATATCCATTTAATTCCTTTTTTAAACTCACCAACATATGTTTATTTTATCTGTCCCTACTTTATTCAGTAGATATAGACATTCATTCGTGAACTTGTTTCCTTGTCAGTGTTGGGAGTCCATGGTAGGACAGTCTTTGTACCGTCTGGTCTTTCTTGACTTCCTTTTCCTGATGTTGGGATCCTTCTTTGGAGAGTTTCTTAGCAAGTGAGTTATAGAATTTTAATTTGTATCCTTCATATTTTAAATTGTTAAATGGACCTATGTTTAAAATCACATACTCAATTTCTTTCTAATAGTGTGACTGGGACCAAATTAATACCACGCATGGGGGTTCCTGAGTTTGACATAGCCAGAAATGTCCTTGAACTCATCTATTCTCAGACACTGGCCTGGTATGAACCATATGAACAATACATTCAACATAAGTTCTAGCAGTGTGTCAGTGGATTTTAGTCAGCTCTTATGTTATCTATCTTAATCTTGGACCTTTTTAATTATTTAAAGGTGATCTTCTATGTTCTCTCCATAGGATTGGAATATACTTCTCTCCTCTGCTACCTGCCATGCAGATTCTCAAATTCTTCATCTTGTTTTATATAAAGAAGGTAAAAGCTGCTACCAGGACTGCTCCATGTTCCATAAGAGTCGTGTTACTCTATTTGTGCACCTCAGTCAATAATTAATTAAAATCCTTTCACCACATTGAATGGATGCTTTATTTTGGGTAATGGAAAGGACAGCCAGGGTTTCAGATTTAAGGAGTAACCATCATGGTTTAATTGTACCAGACAAGATCAATCAATCACTGAAATTTAATAAACTTTGTAGGATTTGTAATTTGATCTAGGCTGAATCTGCTGATGCAGTGTGTTTCATGGACCTGCTGAATGATCTTTTAAAAAGTCCATTCAAAGCTCTGTTTTCTGTTATGGCCTGAAATGAGCTCACAAGTTTATTAGTGAAGTTACTGCAAAACTAAATCAATAATACATGTGTTTATGGATGTGTGTTTATGGGGTGGTACAAGTTTGTTTTTGCACTTCTCAGGTCAGTCTCACACAGAACTGTCAGCCCCCGCGGCGATCTGGCAGGGCAGCTCAGATGCAAACCATCTTCATCTTCCTTCTCTTCTTCCCGTTCTTCGTGGGAGCCCTGTCAATTGTTGCATACACTGCCTGGAGGTAAGAGGACATGACTTTAACTGCTAAAAAAAGAGCAAAATATAGTCATCAGTCTCATTTTATTCTTTTCTGAACTAAAATATAATAAAACATTTAATGTATTTTGTACTGATAATACAGAAAGGTTCCAGTCTCTCAAAACTGGAATTCAGTCTTGTTTTGTTTACTCCGTCTTGCTCCATAGCCTGACTCCCTCAAAGCAGTGTGGCCCTTTTCGTGGACTCAACAATTCCTTCAGTGTGGTTGGCGTCTGGATAGATGGTCTAAAAGTAATCCCTGACATTCAGTGGGTCGTCTGGATTTATGATCATGTCATCAGGAGTGAAATCTTCTATTTTTTAATCACACTCATCATCCTGTAAGTGCACAGTGCAAGTGCTGTCTCATGTGCACAGCATGCAATGTTGACTGAAAAAGTCCAAGCCATGTTTTGCATATAATTGAGCTTTGTATATGAATGTTCATGTGTATTGACGTAAATTTTGTGTCATTAAGCAAATGGTTTTCCTGTGTAAATTTTTACTGCTCAGTGTCATCATATACATATTGTGGCAAGTCACTAATGGCCGAAAGGAGCTTATTCGTCGTCTGAGACAACAGATTGTCAATGTGAGTTTGTTCTAGAAACTGTTCCCTTAATATATATTTTACCAGACCTTAGGAACAAGTGTGAACTTGTCTAGTCTTGAATACACTTATATTTACATTTTGTTTCTGTTTTTCTGTTTTTGTTTGCCTGACTGCTTCTGTTTCCCTCCCACCAGGAAGGGAAGGACAAGTCCTTCTTGTTAGAAAGGTTACAGGACCTTCAAAACTCTCTGCCAAACAAAAACACCAAACAGAAGAAACAAAAAGGGGTTTGTTGTGAAAATTATTTCATGCTAACTTCACCTTACATCCAGAAGCTTGTTATCAGCCTTAATGAATATTTTATTTTCTGTTTAGAGCATGAAACAGCATTCAGATGATCGCTCATCTGGTGATCAGTCCAACTCAAATGCCATGATTCAAGCTTTACTTGCACGTCAGCAACTTGAAGAGGACAAGAAGAGGTACAGCATTGGTGGAGTACCTGTTCCTTCTGAAATTTCCAACTCTAGTCCTCTGATGCAAGCCATGTTGGCCCGTCAACTAGCTGACCGGGAGAATGAGGATTTGTATCTGATGCATGATGAAAACCCGTCATCTTCCAGTGCACTTGCTCAGGCCATGGCAGCCAGACACAGGGTGGAGGATGAAGAGAATAATGAATATGACATTTTCAACAGATCCAGTGCCGTCACACAGGCCATGCAAGCCAGAAGAAGAGCAGAGGACACAGAAGATGGCATAGGTGACCTGCCGTCTCCAGTGTCAAATGTCATGATGCAGGTCATGCAGGCCAGGCAGCAAGCAGAGGAAGATGACAGAATTCAGTGGGTCACTGCTCCGCCACAAAACCCTGGGCCTTCAGGTTCCAGTGCTCTTATACAGGCCATGCTAGCCCGGCAGGAGGCCCAGAATGAATACGATGATGGTTACTGAACAAAATGCTCAGAGTTTTATCTTACTGTGATGAAAAAATAGATGTATGAAAAACATCCAAATGGCTTTTTAAGACTGAAATTGCACTTTGTGAAGTATATGAAGAAGATAATCATTAGCCACTGTAGCAGAGCTATATGAGTGTGCAGGTTCACCTCTTAATTCAACTTTTATACAAGTAAATTGTGGTGAAATCTTTCTATGATAGTATGTCAGCCTTGTGCGATAAATAATCCTAAAAATGAACATTAGGGATAAATTTGTGCCATTTGTAATGTAATTTTTGTATAAGTTGTTAGTGTTGCATATAATGAAATGTGAAATAGAAATCTAGATAAAGGCAAATATTAAAAAATGCCCCTGCAAAATTAGTTACAGTTGTTTCTGGAGTGAAATGTAATTTTTCCAAGTGTCTGATAAAGACAACACTGCCCTCCTCAGGAACTATGCATACATTGCTACATTTGATTTTTTGGGGGGGGGTTTTCACATGACAGCTGTCTGCTTATGTTCTGGTCATTTTTAGAACACTCTCCAGACACAGAAAAAAAAAATACTAGGTTGAATATTATTTTTTTATTTGTGCAAAAAAAAAAGCTTCATTAAAAACTACTACTATTTTTACAGTTCAAAAATGTAATTGAAAAAGTTTAATAAACTGTGTGTTCTATATTTGAATCAGTGTATCATACTGAAAACACTAGAAGTGTTTGTGGTGGGAAAGTAACAGTCAATCAAAACACATTTTTGAAATGGGGAACTTTAATATTCATCATATTTGACTGAAACACTCTGCAGAACCATTTTACCATCATAAAGTTTTACTTTTCCCCAGTTAAAGCAGAATCATCAAATGAAAATGACTTACTATGTTGGAAATGTGGTGTACTGACTGTGATCACTCCAATAGTGCTAATGTTTATATGAATTTTATTCTCCGTGATAAATTTCTTTCCAGTTTAAAAAAAATAAATAAATTCTAGTCCAAAAAAAGTGTTTTGCAAATGATCATTTGAGCTTTATGACACCATCAAAGATAGCCAAGGTGAACATTCAAAAGAAAAATGATACATTATTACCAACAATCATTCTGTGTACAAATATAATTGACATCTATTTTACAATAAATAGTACCATAAATACTGTAAACAGGCACATCATTTGCAGTATACATTTATGGCTTTGATACACAATATTTAAAACCCTGTTAGATTTTCTAACTGAACATGTCTAATAAGGCTATTAGCATCAGAGAGACACTCATTCTTGTGAAACAGTATAGATACACTTAACATTTTATTTTAAATCTACATTGAAAAACACCTTTATATCCACATTTACCATTTGTCAGCTGCAATTTTCCAACTTTAAACTTATATGACTTGAAGCTTCATGATGGGTTTTAATTAAGGCAGTATTAAAAATGTGTCAGACAGGGCTAATATCACAACCTGTTATCTTTATAGGTATTCATCCCACAGTGAACACTTACCAAAGACAACTACGTTTCCGTCCAATAAGATACCACACTGAGAGAAATGTCACCACCTACTGTCCTGTCTCACTCAGCACTGCTCTTCCCCCAAAGAATTTGCAATGTCACTGAAGTCCAGAGAGTCACCTGGTATAGGAGTTTTCCTGCCACTTTTTAGGGTCTGACTAGAGTAATAATCCACAGATTTGGAGATGGAGTGCACAGAGTGCTCCCGGAAATATCCGAATGCCTCCCGTGCGTCCTCCTCCCTGATGCTTTGCTCGAAGGTCTTGCGTTTGTGTCTGAACTCAATGACGGTCTTTGTATAGGAATTGAGGGTGGTGACAGATGCACCCATACAGCAGGTGAAGGAAGCCCAGGCCATGCTAATATAAAACAGCAAGAGAATTAACTTTTTAATAAACAGATATGGTAGCTGTTAAAAAAAAAAAAAAAAAAGGGAAAAACAAATT
>VVHJ01008513.1:5953-19346 GCA_015107715.1 Tylochromis polylepis | reverse complement strand
ATAATGGAAGAAGCGAGCTAAGGCATAGCCTTTCAGTAAATAGTAAATCCTCCCCTGTATTTAAAAAAAGGCAGGACTTGATTGGTTATAATGTAGGTACAATAACACTGAGACATAAATTTACAGTCCATTTAGTGATTTAAGCAAAGGTATTACACATAGAACACAAAGTAACATTGGAAATCACTCTTTGGCACAACATCAGGATTCCCCCGTTATTTATTTATTTTTGTGTTTATGCACACAATAAGCCCGATCTGTGACTTTCTGCATTTCCATTGGTTGTGTGAACTAACGTGACATCACTCTGAGGTCAAAGTTCAAGCCGGCAGCGTTCCTGAGCCGGGGAGAAAAAAGTCAGAATTCTGACTTTAATCTCAGAGTTCTGGAACAGAAAAAAAAGACGTGCCCACTTTTTTTTTCTTTTTTTTTCCCCGGTGGTCCTAATCCTCTTTTGTATTAGGGTGGTTGTTGGTGGTATAGAGGTTAAATCAGTGAGATTATAGCTTTGTATTTTCCATCCCTCCATCATCCATCCATCTTCTATCGCATATTCATATACCATAATGTATTTTCTAATTAGTGTTTATTCTCATTTCTCTTTGACTTGTTTTTAGTTCAGTTTAGTTTCAGTCAGTTTCCAGAGTGGGTTTGTTCATTTAAGTTTAGTTTTGGTTTGTTTTTAACATTTTCAGTGATAGTTTTATTTGTTTTAATTAATGTCATATAGAGGGAATGGATTGATGGATGGAGAGAGGGCGTATGTTAAAGGCAATATTTAGATAAATCAGCATCGTTATCACAATAAACAGAAAGCAGTTGATTCAAGTCTTGTAGACATCCAGTGTCTCAGTAAATGTCCATCAAAGCCTCATCAAACAAGCTGAAACAATGAATTTTACCAAACTGACAAAAACTAAAACTGAGGAAAATCATTTGTTTGTTTAAACGTTTTTAAATGTTTCTTTTGGAAAAATCTAGTTTTTATTTTTATTTTAGTTAATTAAAATGTTGTCAGTTTAAGTTTTCAGCTTAGTTTTAGTTAGCTATAATAACCTTGGACTGGAGATGAGCGATGCAGTAACAACAAGTAAGATCACATGACAAAGCAAAATTTGTACTATGAATTTGGGTTGTTTAAAACACAATGTTTTCAATGTTTTCAGTGAAAACTCCCACACTAGAAAGTTCTTCATACAATTTTATTATACAGTAAGTCAGTGAACTTTGTGCTCAGTATTTGTTAGGAAGACCTTCTGGCCTGAAATGGTTGGGATCATTTCCCTCTCGCCCCCAATGGTTTGCCACCTGATCAGCTTCAGAGTCCTCAGCGCCATGACCCAGTCTCTCCTGCACCCACTCTCTGGTGTTACTAAAATGAAAATAGACAGTGAATCCACCTATTTTCAGTAAGTATGTTTCAAAACAACATCAGAAACTGTAAAAATGAGAGAAGCAGAATTAGCAGCCTTAATAAATGACTGATTAGTTAATCAGAAATACAAATGAATTTCAGTAAAAGTAGACTGTCGAACCTGATAACCTCAGCAGCCCATTTGCCTCCTGCTCCTCTCTGTGCTGCATCATAGTTTCCTCTGGCATGAAAGTATTTGTCTGAGTTTTTCCAGTTGGCCTCCCTCATGTCGCTGTAGGCTTGCCACATATCATGAGCCCCTGATCAGAAGTACAGACAACAGTACTGATAATAAATAATGACAACGTTCACAATTAAAATATCAAAATCAGAGAAATATGACAGATTCTTGTAAGGAATTTAAAAGGCCATATTTCTAACCTTGAACTGCTTCACGTGGGAAATTATACCACTGGGCACTGGTTTCCACAATTAGAATTAGAAAAATCCCAGCCACAAGCAACTTCATGGTTGCAGAAGTCACTAAATTTAAATCGAAACTCCCTTTTTTTACACGGTTTAGAAACGTCTTTAGAGATCACTGAATAACTGCCTAGTGAGGAACGCACTGGTCTTATATTCTGTTCTGTATGAGCAATGTCATAGGATTACTAAATAATGGAAAGTTTTGGTCCATGTTTACAGAAAGGAAAGTTCAGCCAAATGCACCAGGGACATTCGACAGTTGTGAAACTGCAGGTATTCACAGCTGTGGGAAAAAGAGCCAGCTTCATGTAAACCCAAAAAATTGAGGGTTTTTTGCGCATCATGAAAAATCTCTTTTCATTCCAATAAACTGTGGAACCTTTATCAATTTATGTGCAGCAATTTATTACTATTATATTTATTTATTTATTGTAAGATGTTTTAATGTTTGCTTGTTTTCTAGTTTCTTATGGTTATGTCTTTTTGAATCCAGAGCACGGCAGAGTTCTCAGGAAAATTTCAACAAAAATGATCGTTTATAATGTTCTTGCCGCTGCTGCTGTTTTTGCCATTAATGCATTAGGACGTGATTTGCATCAAAGAAAGTCATGCACATGAGCACACATGCACATATATATGTCCACTGGTACATGCTGGTGTTGCTACTGCTGCATTAGTTTGTGTGTTACACTTTACTGGAAAAAACCTATATGGGATTTCTTAATAAATGTTAAAAGGATCATTTGCAGTCTAGTGCGATCTCTTCTTATGTTTCTTTTTAAAACATTTGCATATTAGATTCATTTTATTCTGACAAATTATTTGACAGTCATTTGTATTTTCCATCCATCCATCCATCCACATTCTACCACATACACATATGTCCGTGTATTCTTTGTAGGTATTTTCTAATTAGTTTTTATTTTTAAAATCAGATAAATCAGGTGGAGGAAGTGGTTGGGGAAAGGGAAGTCTGGGCTTCTCTGCTTGATGAGTCCCCAGATTTGTGGCAGAAAATAGATAAATGGATGGTTGGAAGGCATATGGTGAAGGCAAAATTTAGATGAATCGGCATAGTTATTACTATAAAAGTATAACAGTTTTTGAAGGATGTTGACTCACAGCAAACATGTCTATCAAAGCTTCATCAGACAAGTTGAAATAATAAAATTTACCAGACTTGCAAACTAAGGATATTTCGTCTCTATCTTTATCTTAGTTAGTTATTTTCAAGTTCACAAAACAGTTTCAGGTAGCTTCTGTTTTTCCTCCAAAGTCTATGTTTGATTTTTATTTTAATTGAATTTTTTGTCACATCTAATTTTAGTTTTTAGTTTAGTTTCGCTATAACTTAATCTCTTCGTTTTTATAGAAGTCTAAAAGGAAAAAAATGTATTACTCATAATAGTTCATAATCTAAAAAAGAGAAGTAAATAGTTATAAGTCAGAATCAAAGTATTGTAATGTACAAGTCAGAGGCAACCTGACTAAAATGCTGTAGCAGACCTTAAGAGAGCTGTGCATAAAGGAATGCTCACTTCAATGACCTGAAGCAACTCTGTAGACGAAAGAAGAGAGGACCAAAATATCTCCACAAATAATGACAGGGTGTAATATGTCATGTGCTGTTGTTCATCTGAATTTGTTTAAATCTTAAATAGACAGTGAAAATCTTACTTTCCAAACTGCAGAGTTTAGAGTTCATCTTTAAAGTTCATTGAATAACTTGTTTGCGGGAACACTACTATTTTTATTCTGTTCAGAAACAAGCAGGGTCAGGGAAATGAAAGTTCAGCCAAGCCCACCGGGACATTCCTCAGTGATGCAACTGCAGGTTGGGGTGGTGGTGGGGTTACTTAAACTGGCACTTCTTTCTGTTCTATTTAATGCTGTTCAAACCTGCATTGAATCCATAAGGGTCAACAGGATATGTTGTATTTAAAACAGAAAATCAATCTACAGTTTATTTCATCAAACAATCAAATTATCATTTTTATGTTTGCTTTTTTAAGACAGGCTTTGATTGCTGACAAAAAACACTGGTCTGTTTTGAGCAGTGCTAAAAGTTCAAAGCAGCAGATGGCAGTATAAGTCTATCGATTCCTGGCAGACAAATAACTCCAATTCCTCCAATCATGTCACTATGATATTCTGCTACTAAGGACCACATTTGTCTTATCTTACATAGAAAAAATCAGTCGCACACACGCACACACACACACACCTATATGGATGTATATGTAATAATAATTTTTTTTTAAATTCCCAACTCAACTCTTCCCAGCTCAGATTCTCTAACAGAGGCCTGGGAGCTTGAAGGTCCTACACAGTCTCTTTGCTGTTCCTAGGTCTGCTCTCTTCTGGACAGAGATCTTGGATGTCATTCCTGGGATCTGTTGGAGCCTCTTGCCCAGTTTGGGTGCCACTGCCCTGAGTGCCTACAGGGACCACTGTTGCCTTCACCCTCCACATCTTCTCCCCAGCTCCTGTCTCAGCCATTCATATATATATATATACACACCAGGATTTCAACTAAAGAGCCTGTGCATACTGGAACCATAAAACCAATGACCAGTACTGTTAATTTATGATGTCTGTGGCATAAACGTTACATTGGGTGGTGGTCCAATATTTTTTTTTAAGCAGTCCATATGTTTGTTTTGCCAAGACTTGGGAGAACAAGCCTTGAGAACAATTTACGAAAAAAAAATTACATATTGAGATTGCCTTGTTAGACTTTGGATAGGCGTCACTTTAACACTGAATTTCAATAACTTAATGCCACTATTAATAGTCAAGTTAGCAAAGGACCCAATATGCAGGCCTATGCAGACTCTCGGGATGGCAATTAAAAATGAGGAACTTATACAAAACTTACTGTGGTGGGAAAATCTTATAATTAACAAAAATTCAAAACAATAACAAAAACAAAAACAGCAGCTAACCAAATGCAGAGAATCAGAATAAAGAGAAACCAGAGAACGCAGAAACAAGATGGAAGTGACAGTTATGACCTGACAAAGAATGGGGGACGATAACAGATCACCTGAGAGAGGTTTGACGCTTAAGGTACAGAAAAAGAAAAGAACAACAACAATAGTTAAATAATGATGAAAATAAACCAAATAATAGACACAGTGTAGGTGTGTGGAGTGTTGAGGAGAGGATCTGAACAAAAGATGAGCTCTTTATTGGCTGTTTAGCAAATCCAAAATGTAACACAATCCAAGGAAAAAGTCCAAAAACATGAATTCGGAAACTGCACAGGGAAGCTAAACCAATAACGTACACGGATAACTCAGCAGTGGACAAAGCAAAAATAGCAGGAACTGGAGACAGGTGGGGGACAAGTCATAGCTAAATATAATTAACACAGGTAAAAGCAATCAATCAATCAATTCACAAATCAGGAAGTAAAACTAGAAAGAGCCAACACTTAAAACTAAACTTCTTAAATACACACAGGAGACTAGTACAGACATGGTTATTAACACTTCACAAGAAGTGCAAGACAAGAAAAGACCAAGAAACCAAACATAAACACTGGAATTAGAACTCAAATACTACAATAAAACCACACTCCTCATATTAGAATAACATTGGAGACATGTGCCAAACATCAGACTGAGAACAAACCCAGAAAACAGAAACTCTACTACTGTAGGGTTTCACAAGCATCTCAGGGGTCCATGGGTTAAAGCAGTGTATTGTTGATGCAGCATATTACGCCGTGCTGCTTTTTTCCTCTCTTTTTGTGATGATGGAACGTCTCAGAGTGAACTTGAGGCTGTTTCGAATCTTTCAAAAAATTAATGAAAATTTCTTTGAGGAACCTGTGAATAATTTAACCTTTGTGACTCATGAGCCAAACAGTTAGATCATAGTAAAACAAGAGCAATTAGGAAATCCAATACAAAAATGTTACTGGTGGCCTTCAAAACTAAATTGTGTAAAAGAAAGGAGACACTGTGTCAAATGATCAAAACACACATTAGGTGCAAGGATTTGTGCTGCAATCTTTCCACGCAATAATTTACCTTTGATTGTTGGATTTCAGCTTGGTCAGCTTTTGGTTAACTTATAAATAAATACATTTCAAGTATACATGACGATTGGGTTACAAATAATTAGAGAACCAATCACAGAGGATAAAGCAACTCCAGAGCTTAATGCTATTACCACCGTGTTTCTCCAGAGAGATGGTATTAACCAGGTGATAAACAGTAACTTGGAGTTCAGCCAAAAAGCTCTGTTTTTATCTCATTAGAGCAGAAATCATTTTAGCGCTCCCCCTTAGTTCTTTAAACCCCATATGGCAAACTCCAGGTGGAAAGAGTGCCTTTCTAACTGCTTTACCATGATGGAGTGCTGCTGAGATTATTGCCCTAATGCCTTGCCACAGTTATCGCAGAGATCTACAAAGAATACCTTGACGTTTAGTACTTGTTTTTTGCCACAGCATGCAGTCTGATTTGTAGGAGCTCACTCACAGGAACTTACTTTAACATAATTTGGATTGCCAAAGGGTGTAAAGTGCTGGAAGAGTTACATTTTGTTTTTAAACTTATAAAAATTTCCACGTATATATTTCCAGTTGTTCAAAATTGGCTACTGAGTTCTGAATGACGCACAAAAGCAGTTTTATTAGTTTCATATTCTTCAAAATCATAAAAGCTGTCATTTGATTTCTGCACATTTGAGATAAATATGCTGTAATGATATTCCCAGGGCTGCTTTAAACTAGCTCAGCTGTAATGTTTCTAACAGTGCTGTTGATTGTGATATGATGAGTCTAAGATTAACTGGAATCTGAGCGCTCATGAATCACTCTTTTATTGTTTAAAAAAAACTGACGTCTCCCCAGACTGTGACGAAATTTTGCAACGTCACTGAAAACGCCCAAGGGATTAAAGCACGGCTTGAGTTTGGCTGATGAATGTGTTGTTTTGTGTTCAGAGGAGGCACTGTGACAGGCTAATAAATATTCATCACAATGACAGTGTGAAAAAAAGATGAAGCTGTGAGAGTGAGAAGGAGAAGTTTCTGTCCATATGCAAGGGAAGCGTATTTTTCAGGAACTAATCAAATGTTTATGCAACAGATTAAATGTATTCCACACTTGACATAAAGCAGAACCAACAAAAGCAAAATCGTGAAACTATCTGCTTTACACACATGCACAAAGCTCATACAAGATGTCAGAGGTGCTATCACAAGACAGGTGTCAGACAGAAATCTGCGTGATTGAACAACAAAAGGTGTAACATTGAGTCAACATAGCAAAGCAGTCAACTGGCACTGAGCTTTTTGAGATAAAACACTGCTACATGCTGCAAATTGAAAAATGCTTTCTGTCCCTGACATAAAATTTCACTGTTACTTCAAAGATAAAACTAAAAAAAAAAAATAATTCTGGGCCTCCCCTAAAACAATAAGGACATGGATGATTAACTTCTCCACTTGAGCTGCACTATATTTATAGCAGGAAGACGAGGAAAGCTCTTCCAATGAAAAAAAATAAAAAGCTAAAATAATGGTTTAACTAAGGGTGCTTCTTCCTTACAAATTGGAATTGTTTGAAGTGCATGTGTAAAGTAATTTGAATTGATTTTCACTAAATGTGGTGCTGTACATTATGGCCAAACATCTTCACTTTGGTCTCATCTGTCTAGATGCAACTTTGCAAACGTAAGCTGTGCTCTTTTTAGAGAAAGACAAGCTTTCTGCTGACAACCCATTCAAACAGCCATACTTGTTCAGTCTTTTTATTTTACCACACCCTGACCTTCGGGGGAAGACCAACAAACTGCCAAAACCAAAACTTGGAAATAATCAGCTAATTAAGAGCATCTGGGTAGCAGCACCTGGCTGGTACTTACCTTCTTCATTCCTATGGAAGCAAGGTTAAGTTTGGACTTTAATTTTGTTTTTTTCGGGGTTGCTTGTGAAAACTTTCTTTTTCACATGAATGTACTATGTTGAGTTAAACAGTTTAAGAGCCAAGAGATGTTCCACTCTTGGGAGTCCCCCACTTATGATGAACCAACAAACCAACAAACAAAACTTTATTCCTTGTGTCACTTTCCAGGCCTTTAGCAAATTACTGACAGCTTACTTTGGTGCTAATTTTGTTGCTCTGAGGCTCAAAATCACCAAAAGCTCAGAGCCAACACATCATATTCCATATAGTGCATTTTTTCATTTTTAGGTTTCTTAGATATGTAAAAATGCCATTCTAATTGGAAAAATGTACACACTGAAGGAAATTTTTTAAAAACCCATTAAAATATTAAATACTGACAAAATATACAGTATAATAAATACTCTCAGACATGCAATCACATTAGGCTGAAGTAATAAATAAGTTGAGATACAGTTGTAATAAAATCACTAATCAGGTTACCAGCTCTGTGCTGCCCTTGATATTTCTGTCCCTGATTCTTTTATAGCTTCAAAACAATCGATTACACAGGAACAAAGAATAGAAGAGAAACCAGGTTACAAGATATTCAGTAAGTGCATTTCAAGGCCACATTTACTAGAACCTAAAAACTAGAAATTTTTAAAGTACTTTATTGTCATGCTCACTATATATTATAATCTTTATCTTTCATGTATTATTACTTTTTTATATATATAATTTCCCTGCTAAACACTTTTCTTCGACTTCTTTAACAACACTGCATGAAACTTTCAGTTTAATTATAACAGTCAGCGTTTGATCGGCGCTAAAATCATCTCCTATATTAGACGTTTAACCAAAAGACAGCGTCCAGATGACTGATTGATGGGTAACACTAGAGATCGCCATTGAGCCACGATACACGCGTGATTCCGGGCGAACGTGAATAGTGAGTAAATGTGCCTTATCGACTGTATAGGCCTTTTGGCTGTAATGGCATTATTATAACAATTAAAACGCACAGACTGCTCATGACACTGCCACTAATGAAAAGCTTACTAGAGGCTCAACACGTGAGCGAGAGTAAAACGTATGGGCTACAACTTGGACACGTTATGCGTAAAAGGTATCATTATTCGCAGAGATTCTCACCTGAATCCCACTGATTAGGCTATCGATCCGTAGTGAAACCACGGAGATGAGGGTGATCAGCACTTACTATTTAGATCAGTAATTCGTGTAATTTATTTATACTTAGGGTTTTTTTTCCCTCCCTCTTCTGGGCTCTTTTTATCTCACAGAGTAGCGACAGACTTCTGTAGCAGACTGTATGATTACTAGAATCGATTGTCTGTCAGAATTACCTCTATTATTAAAAAGCTCGGAAGGGCTTCGGTTCAAATGACAGTAGGAGCCTCTCATTGTGCAGCTCGGAGTGAAAGAGAGGCTTTGACTCTGTGTTATGAGATGAAGACCTCAGATGAAATGGTCAGCAGCACCGAGAGCGCACGGATTCCTCGCCTCGGCTCTGAGTAGACGACCTCCTACCGACTTACTTCACGTCACCCCGCCCGTCTGCTTGCCGTCTCCTCCCCTAAAACCTTTCCTGCGACCAACCCTTTGAGCGACTCTGGGCTTAAAAAAAAATAGACTGAGAGAGAAAGTGAGAGAGAGATAGCGAGAGAGAGAGCCAAAACACATACTCCCAACATCACTTAGACTATCTTCTCCAGCACAACAAGGGGAGGAGGACGCACAAGTGCAGGCGCGTCCATGCGTGCCAACCGGCAGTCGAACAAGACATTAAAGCGGGCAAAGGACCACAAATAAATTGGAATAAGACTGTGAACTCTTTGGAAAAGCGCACAGCTTTGCAAAAAACAAACAAACAACCAAAAAAAAAAAAAAAAAAAAAGAAAAGGAAAAAAAAAAAAAAAAAAAAAAAAAAAAAAAAAAAAAAAAAAAAAAAAAAAGCAGACTTTTTGGTGCATCATAATGAAAAACAATCTGCATGGAAAATGGTAAACAACCAAGTTGAATAAGAGAGATGGAGAAGAAGCCAGTCTGATGACTTGTTCATCTCATCTGCCTATCTTCCACAGGAAACCATCCATTTATAATAAGCCTATCTGATAAATGTTTTAATAAAATTATTGCATAATTCATTTTTGGCAGGCCTAGTTTTAATTGACTTATTGCTGAATTGTACTGAAGATCAAAAGCTTGATTAAAGCAATGTATATATTTGTGCCCCATGGTTTTCCCCCAACACCATGTTTCAAAAAACATGAGAAGAAGTGTGTAGTGAAATGTGATCAATTATTCACCAAGATAATCTGTTAAGTGACTGATTAGTGGATTATTTTTGACAATGTCAGTGTCAGGAATACTTTATGCAGAATGATAATACATAGCAAAAAAAAAAGAAAAAAAAAAAAGAAGGCCAAAAAGATTGCGTTACACCACGGCATAGCACTCAACATAAACCACTCTTAGTTTCCCCCAAATCTTTAGCAAATTCATTTGGTGTGGGCTTGCACTGGAGTAAAATGAGTTGATTTTGCCCTACGAAAATGTATGTTTTTTTTAAAAAAGCAGAAAAGGTGACAGATAAGACAGCATTTACACATCACAGCAATTTGACACCTAATTACAGAGCTCTTAATAAAAGGTTCACTCTGTGTGTGCCCTGAGTTAACACTGTCTCGTGGCTATAATTATCTCATCTCAGTATTTGACAGTGCATTGTTTAACCTAGATGCAGGGGGGGATCCTGCATGTCTTCCACCAGCTTACATCTGAACTGGATGCTTTTCTGATTAAGCTTACAAAAGACCTGACATTAGCACATAGGTTAGGGTTTAACAGATTTTGTCTATGTCTAACATGACCCTTTATCCCTTTATGCCAGGTAAGAAAAGTAGCATAGTAGAAGCAGTGTTACAAAGAAAACTGCTTAAGTGTTGCATTTAAATACAAAACAGGAATATTTGTTTACTTCAGTATTTCCAATTCTGTTGTCTTTACCTTTGTACCCCACAAATCTATCTATCTATCTATCTATCTATCTAGCCACAGTGTGATGGTGTCACTTTCAATTCTAGGACTATTTTCAGAACTTTTAATGACCAATAAATTGCTTGGGTCAGTCTAGTTCCAGTCCTGCCTACATACAGCACACATATCAAAGCCCGAGCTTCATCATCAAAGAGTGGCAAGGGTGCCACTTCTCAGTGTCACTATTTAAGCAGCTATTATTCAGCTTGTGTTTATCATTGAGTTACAGCACTAACGTTAAACATAATAACAAGTGTATCACATCCCAGCTGTCACTACTGACTTATCCTGACACTCCCTGCTTATCTTTAATAAATATCAGAGAGAGGTCATAGCTGGGCCATTCTGCTGCAGCTCACAGCTTGCCAATAGAATTTCTAAAGGGTTATATAAAACTTCCCATGACAGCAGCACCTGTGCTTCACCATAACATCAGATAGCATTCAAATAATGAATAACTGACTTTAAATTGGAAAACAAAATGTTTACTTTCCTGCTTGTATTTGTCATGTATTTTGAAATGTTCTCATTTTAAATCGTCAGAAATGAAATAAATTCGGAGTTGAATTCTGGGACGTTCAGCCTTTGCTTGTAAGTTACAGCACTGCTGTTTCTAATAAATAAATCTCTTTGTTTTATTTTCTCAGCTTTTTTTTCTCACTCTTTCCCTCCACTCTCCATAAGACACTATAAAAAAAAAAGCCCTTCCACAGCTTCAAACTTTTGTTGAACATTCGTTGAGTCATGCACAAATACTATACACTATTATATAAAGTGCAAGATTAAAACCACATTTATTTTATCATGCCGTTACAGCTATTGACATTCAACATTTTAGCATGCATTTGTGTGAGCCTTCTTTCTTCTTTCTTTCTTCTTTCTGCACTTTCACACTCTCTTCTGTTGCTCCAGTTTTCCTTTCTTTCGCTAACCTGTTTTTCCCTCAGTAGTAAAATGGGAGTGTGAACATTAAGCCTTAACCACAAGCACAAGTGCCAAGTAAATTGAAACTAGCAACCACTGCAGCAACAACAAATAAACACAAGTCTGCCCAAACCTCTCACTGGGTAACAAACACACATATCCCAACTTACACATGCACATAAACACAGAACAGGATTATCATGCAATTAAAGCCCTAAACCCTTTTTTTTAGTCCAATCCAACTTCCTTGTGGGTTTTTTCTTCTTCTGTAGTCTTCTTCTTAACAGAGGAGAATGGAATCCATAATTATCTTGCATCAAATTGACAGTTATACAAAAAAAAGTCTTGGCTTGATGCTTGGTTCTTTTTATAGTTTGCCAGTGTCACAGAGAAATAATGTTCCCATAAACATATCAGATTTACATATCGAGGAACTTCTGCGCAGTTTGCATGGAAAATTCAGCAGATATATCACTCCATGAATTCTTCAGTATGGCTCTTGTTCACATACCCACACACACACATATATAGTGAGAGTCTCTTGGTGTATTGTTCTGACCTCGAGCAATCCTCCTTACACTGTTACTGACCTTTCACTGCTAAGAGGAAAACAGCCTGTGCCCTGAATACTTCGCACTGCAACCTCCACAACACGCACATATTTGCACACAAATGAACACACAACATTCATACACGAATCTAAAAATATAATTGTACACTATTACACACACTGTCACTAACGCAAAGGCTACGGCTGGGTGCAAGAGGTCAGAAGGGGTGAAATCAGTGGCTCCAAAAACCAAGGCTGATAAATTATTGTGGACCTTCTGCGCGCTCTCCTTTTGTTTCCTTATCATAGATCTTAATATAGTTTCATTTTTCCATGGCACTGGAGTTGCTGCAAGATAACAAAGCGTATGTTAAGTGGAGCAGTAAATTATATCCATAATATAATAGCTTGTTTTGTTTCCTCACTGATTTGAATACAATAGATTAGAATTAACTGTATGCATGGGATGCTTTTATGCCGGATGTTGTTATTGTTCAGATGCAATTAAGATGATAATCAGTAACCAGTTTGTGGCATTCAGAGAAGTATACTTTCCCCAGTAAAAGTCATGGCGCAGGTGTGTGTGATCTCTATGAGCCATGACAAAGCTTAACTGTGGTCAGTGAATGATCCCATAATGAAAACTGTGCATAAAAACCTTTCATTTACACAGAGCAGCAAGTACACCTCTGCCCAGCTGTTTTCTTTCTTTCGTTCATTCTTTCCTTTCTTCCTTTCCTTTCTTCCTTTTCTTTCTTTACTAAGCAGTGCAAGAATGAAAAAAAAACCCCAAAAACCCCACTCCTGCTGTCTCGCTTTACCCCAGCAGATAACTAACTGGCTTCCTCACTCAAACAAACTGCCTGATAATGGAATCATCTCTATTCAGTTAGTGGTCTAATCCTATCTCGGGAGCCCAGAACACACATGCACACTCATGCATGCACATTCACTTACACACGCACACACACACACATTCGGAGTCTTTTCTCTCTCTCAGCTTTAATGCAGCCAGACACCAGTAATGTTGATGATGGCAGTAGATGCTGATTTCGCCTCTTTCCTTTCCTCTTACGCTCTCTCTGTCATTAATCAGCAGTGAAGGAGCCAGGGGGGCGGG
>VVHJ01008508.1:7288-19862 GCA_015107715.1 Tylochromis polylepis | reverse complement strand
TGCTCTGATGTCACTCTGAGTTGTCTTTAACCATACTAGCTGTCATTATTAGATAGGCTTTATAGTAAGAGAAGGTTTGTGTTAGATAATTATGTTTCACCAGCTCTTTATTGATGAGAATAGCAGACCTAGGACCGGGCCAGCGTGAGCGGGCGCTGGCCCAAATGATGGCCGAGCTGGTGGCCGCAGCCAAAGAGCAGGAGGAGGAGACGCGTCGCTGGCGGCACAAGGCAGACCTCGAGGAGGAACGGCGCGCGTGAGTGTTGGAGGGCTTGGTGGAGCAGATCCGGGCCTGGCCGGTACCGCCGCCACCCCAACTGGTGGTCCCCGGCGGCGTGGGAGGGGAGGAGGCGCGGCTCGCCGCGGCGCATGTCCCGGCTCCTCGACGGAAGGCTGAGGAGCAGCCGCGGGGTCCCCGCATGCCAGCGGTGGAGGAGGGGTGCAGAGAGGAGGCGGTCTCCGCGCCCGAGGAGCCTGCGCCTGTCCCGGCTCCGCGGAGGGAGACTGTGGCGCAACCGCTGGAGCCGCGCGTGCTGGCGGTGGAGGTCGCCGCGCGCAGGGAGCCTGCCGGACTTCCATCTCTCCTGGCTCCGCGGAAGGAGGCCGTGGAGCAGCCGCTGGAGCCGCGCGTGCTGGCGGTGGAGGAGCCGGGCAGAGAGGCGGAGGACGCCGCGCCTAGGGAGCCGGCGTGGCCTGGCCTGGAGGTCGAGGCGGGCGGAGATCCTGCTGGGCCTGAGGCCGGCGCGCCAGCCGTTCCGGCTCGATCAGCATCTGAGGATCCGATCAGCACGCCTCGCCAGCCTTAAAGGTTCCCGATTGTCATGTTCATGTGGTTGTTGTTGATGCTGTGTGCGTCTGGCAGCGGGAGAGCTGCAGTCGCGGGGTTTGTGTACAGCAACCGGGTGTTATCGTGTGAAGAGTGTGCTAATAAAGTTATGTGGGAAAGCATGCACGTGTCGTGGGGTCTGCCTTGGCACCGTCACAAGGAGGTTTTACTAGATATTTTGTGACTTGAGTAGTAACCACAGGAAACAGCCGGGCACGTCTGTTTTCAGCGGAGTCTTCAGCTGAGTACAGGGGTTAAAATTCTCTACAATTCTGCTGTTTTAGGTCATTATAGGACAATATATGATTATGTATATTTATGCCTGTGGTAAATATTCTTGCTTCTCTTTTTTTTTTTAACTGTTCCATAGAAAACATCTGCTCGTATATGTATGAATCTAGCCAGGAACACCACATTTTGTGTGAAAAAAAATCAATTTTTGAAAAAAGTGTATATTGTGGTGTAAAAAAAAAAAAAAATTTGCAGTAATTTGGAAAAAAAATGCACTGAAGCAGGGATCTTCTTTGTTTTCACAACATCATCGTGCGCTAATGGGCTAGTTAGTCGATTGTTTCACATCAGTAGACTCATTACATTGCATGTTGCTGTTAAGAAACCACGCGTCAAAAAACAAGCATCAAAGAGTATTGGATAGTCTTTGAAGCTTTGAAAGATTGTCTTGAGTTTAACTTGAAATCTGGTAGCCTAATTGTATCAGACTGAGGAACCAGTGAGTGATGCATTTTCTGCAGACGGTCCTTTCATTTAATGTTAATGCGAGGATTTACATTTGGCAGCAATCGCATTGTGTTTCTGAAATGGGTCATGATTTGTGCCACGACCATCACCCATTGCGCTTGTGTTAGCAGTTTAGCATCTTATACAGCAATACATTGGACAAGTGGGGACATGTTACCCTGCAGCATCCCTTCCCCTTTTACTCGCAGCTTTATGACCACAGAAACGTGAGAAGGCAGCGAGCAGATTGAAATCAAATATTGTAATGTTGTGAGTCCAACATAAGTTTTGAGTTGTTCCGTTAATATGTGTAAAAATTAGGGCTGTTAACGTGTATTAATCCGTCATCACAATTAACGCGATTAAAATTTTTAGCGCAATAAACCCATCTGGGGCGCAGAATGACTCAAAATCCCTGAAATGTCTCTGTCAACGCAATTCGGGCAGTTTGTCCATTCTGCGCTCCAGATGGGTTTATTGCGCTAAAAATTTTGATCGCGTTAATCGCGATGTCGGATTACCGTGCGTTAACACGTTAACGTTGAAGGCCCTGGTAAAAATATTGTCACTAGGTGTCTAACTAATCTTAAGGCCCTTCTAGAGTTCAGTCATCTTTAATCAAATAATGAAGACTCTTCAAAATCAGCCCAAACACAGAGATGTCTAAAGTTTCGGACATGAACCGAAATCTTGCTGAACTCCAGGGGTGGATAAATGATTGAAAATAAATCAATTTACTATGACATAAAGGCCACAAATGCATCTCAAATAAGCGATGTGTTGGCTCAGCTGGGATTATCATGAGAAAATGTATTCTGCAGAAAAATAAATATTTGTCTCATCCTTCCTGCATTCTACTTCACTTTCTCTTTCTTTTATGTAAATAGAGACATTCCCACTATCTGCTGATGCAGAAAAGGTACAAATTGAAGCATAAACATTTAACAACAGACAGAAAACTGAGTTTGAAAGTCCTCTACATGTCTCCTCCATTTGTGTTTTGTTTGTTGTCCAATCACAAGCAGTTTCGATTCATGTCCAAAATATATTTCAGGCACAGAATTTGTCCCTGCTTTAAGCCCTGATATTGGCAAACAACAAACACATCTTTACTCTAAAGCGTTCAGGGTCTGACAAACAATCGGTCCGATTTAAATGCCTACTGTGGGTAGCAATCTACTAACACCTTTGGTGTAGTACATGACCAACAGAGAAAATAATAAATTCACAAATAATACAGGTATTAACAAAGAAAAAAGCCAGTTATGATTTAACAAGTAAAAAAAGTAAATGTTAAAAGTATTAGGTACTATATAGCTACTATATTTACACATGTTTTAAAGACCAGTGAAGTTGTGATATTCCAGTAAAGTTCAATAACTGTGGAGGGTTTATATAAAGCACTCAAGAACCTCAGAAACAGGAACTTGAAACATGCAAAAGCTACAAAGCTATAGTTTGAATTTAGAAGGAGAATGTGAAGTCCTGGCTGAAAAAAGTAAACTAAGAGAACACCACTCAGGAGCACCTAATGGAAGCAAATAACCACTTTCCAGACTAGAAGTGAGCATCAGAGATGCACTGAAGTGTACAAGTGGACTTACAGCGCATCCAAAAAGTATTCACAGCACTCCACTTGTTCCACAGACTTCCTCCAAAATGGGTTACATTTATTTTTCACAATACCCAATAGTGAAAAAGTTCAAAAGTGTTTGCGTAAAATTCGTACAAATTTATTAAAACAAAAAAAATATATAATATAGCATGTACGTAAGTGTTCACAGCTTGTAAAGTGCTGTTAGCCTGGTTAGCAGGAGTGGTATCAGTACCACAACAAAGTGGAAGCAGTTCATTGCACGTAAAACTTCTGCGCTGTTGGTATGCTGTGATAGAGTCTTTATAGATCCTTCGCTTTGAGATCTGTCTTGGAGAAATTGTGGTTGTGTCCCTGTTTTTAGTTCAGCAACTTTCTGCTTGTGTTCCTTTTCTTTGGCTTTGTGTCTCTGCTGGTGGTTTGGTGGTGATGTCCATGACTTCTAGACTTCAGGCAGTCATTGACTGCAAAGGATTTTCATCTATGTATTAAAAAGACCCCTTACATTTAAAATGATATTATTCAGTCCATTTATGGGTTAGCCTCTGAAAATGGGGAAGTATGTATAACAGTGGCTGTAATTCCTAAATAGTTAATGCAATGCTTTCATTAAAGCCCTTGAAAGTCAGCACTTGAGTCATATCAGACTTTCAAGGGCTGATATAACTCCACTGTGGTGGTGAAAAGGCTGGAGTGCCCACTCCGGGTGAGGGATGAGTTACTGCCCCAAGTGGAGGAGTTCGAGTATCTCGGGGCCTTGTTCACGAGTGAGGGGAGAGGTCGAGTGATGGATTGGGTGGTCAGAAGCTCTGGGTAGTGACGGGAAGAATGAGATCACAGAGACGAGTGGTAGAAATGAGTTTATAGATGGGGTGAGGAGCTCGGTCATTTGAGAGGGGCTCAGAGTAGAGCCGCTGCTCCTCCACATCGAAAGGAGCCAGTTGAGGTGGTTCAGGCACTTGACTAGGATGCCTCCTTGATGTCTCCTTGGTATTCCTAGCATGTCCTACTGGGAGGATGTCCTAGGGCTGACCCAGGACTCACTGGAGAGATTATATCTGTCAACTGGCTTGGGAACATTTCTGTGTCCTCCTGGATGAGTTGCAGGAGGTGATTGGGGTGAAGAAAGTCGGAGTTTCTTATCTTTGACTGTTGCTCCTGTGACCCGAATCCAGATAAGTGTCAAAAAATGGCTGGATGGATGTATGGTTGCGGGGGCAACATTACAAAAACTGTGGTATTCGCAAAAAACTGTGCAGTATAGTTGTCAGGTTAAGTTCAGTGTTTCACAGCATAGGGTTTTTGGACCCGTTTCTGACGGATCAGAAGATAATTCTGGGAGGTCATGAAATGATCCTGTATGAAAGTGCATCCAGGATCATTTTTTTTATTTGTTTTTTTTTTTTGTTGTGACGTCAAAGAGTTGTGAAAATGTTGTGTAAAATGATGAAAATGTTTAACTCAAATTAATGCAGTTCTTAAAATGTTTATATAAAAGTAGCAGTTTGACTAATAGGATAAGGATCAGTGAAATCAGCTGGTGACCAACAGAAGAAACAACAAAACGACCACATGATTGGGATCAGATCTTCAAAATAAACATGGCAAAGCACCATCTTCTTTCAAGTGTCGTGTGTTTTTTAAAAAAAAAAAAAAAAAAGTCAGTGGTCTGTGCAGAGAAACAAACACCATATCAATTATAGGCAGGACTGCTCCAATTACACTCAAAAGGAATTCGGCAATAATTAAGAATGTACTGTATTAATAGCAGGCAAAATATTTTTCTGTTATCTTACTTTGCTTTTTTGGGCTCATCTTAGACTCTTTAAGGAAGACTTTTCTGCTTTTCCTTACTTTCTGGCAGATAGTGAGCAGTTTTTGTTAACAAGATCAGCGTATGTACAAGTAATCCACCCTACCCAAAAACTCAGATTTAAGAGAACTATATTATGCTTTTTTTTCTCCACTCTTTGTTCTGTATAGGGGATATTCCTAATATGGAAATCTGAGGCCTCAGTCACACAGCTCTACAGACTTGTCAGTGACCGACCTGACAACTTCTAGTTGCCAGGGAAAAAAATCTGTATGCCCTGACAGATTTGCAAGTGTTTTCTATACCAGGGGAATAAAACAAGCTTGTTGTGGCAGGGTCGGGCTCTCAAAACTGATGGAAACCAGATGTTTTATAGTTGTGCTCTCATATATTTCTTTCCTTTTTAATAAAGCTTATAGTTAGGGCTGGATCAGGTGACCCTCAATCTTCTCTTAATTATGCTGCAGTAAGCCTAGACTGCTGCGGGCTTCCCATCATGCACTCAGTGTTTCTTCTTCACTCGCCTCTTTTCACTCTGTGCTTGCACAACACTTAATCGTTAGTTATTATTCTAGCTGTCTGTCTAGCTGTGATAACCATATGTCTTTTGTTCTGTCGTCATCCCCTTACCTCCAACGAGTCATGGCATATGCCTGTCCCGTCCCTCTCAGACCCTGGTTCTGCTGGAGGTTTCTTCCTGTAGAAAGGGAGTTTTTCCTTCCCACTGTTGCCAAAGTGCTTGCTCCTAGAGGATTGTCTGATTGTTGGGTTTTTCTCTGTATTATTGTAGGTTCTTTACTTTACAATATAAAGTGCCTTGAGGCTACTGCTGTTGTAATTTGGCTCAATATTTACAAAGTAAAAACCTACTTTTAAAGCAAGTATTAGCTATAGCTATTATAAAAAGTCCAGTATTCTCAATAGCTATGTAATAGTATCTATAGCTATCAAAAAGTCCAATATTCCCCTCTCAAAAACTCACATTTAACTTATTTAATTGAGTCTGTTTACCCACCTTTAGTGCTATCTGCTTTACTGTCTTGGCTCCTGCATTTTTTTCATTGATACTGTTACTTGACCCAAATGCTCTATGCCAAAGCATGTGAGTAAAACTGCCAGGGAAAATCCAGACAACAGACTTGTTTCTGCCTTTACAGATTCCACATCTATTATGGCTATATATTAGAACGTGGGATTTGGTGCCCTTTAATTCACTCCAGTTGCCCCAGTGCTCCAGCTTCCACTGGGCAAATCACCCAGAAACTAATATAAAACACCGCCAAATCTCCTGACCTATATCGAACCTCTTATATCTGATATAACTTGACATCAAATCATGTGCTCAAATGCACCACATTCTCTCTGGAATTTTTACTATCAGTTTTACAAACACTCAGACTTGCAGCTTCAAGGTGGTTGAGAGGTATTGTGTATATCCAGCATGAAAGCATTTTAATGACATGTGTGCTTTGTTGATGAACACAACAGCACAATGGCCAGAAAGACTGAATGCATCGAGGATATGACATTCACAAAAGGTCACATGCTGGATTCAAACCTGTGACATTTTGGGTAGACAGTGTGCGTCTTGGCCCATTAACCGCCAGACTTTTTTGCTCCATGCTTGTTGACCTTAATCCTGAACAGCAACAAGGCAGAAGAAGCAGCCTGGGTCGCTTTAGGGTTTTCACCATAAATTTGTAATGTGCAATCACCCTGTGTTTCCCCGATCTCGGACCATAATATGTCAAACCGAGCTGAGGGTAAGGTGCGCTACCAGAAAGAGAGTTGGTGAAAATGGCATCGATCAAAAATTCCCGACGGCAGTGTGGAAACGCAAGAGTAGTCACCCTGCTATAAATAACTAATGCTGCACACCTTACAGCCATGTAGAGTGGATGAGATTTCACACATAATCAATAAGTCAAACATGTGGCTGTGTGCCTTCAGCATCCCCCCTCCTCTTGTGTTTATCCATCCCTCCATGTCTCTGGTTGCATTACTCTGCAACCTTCAAAGAACCTCCTTTTGGCTTACCTGTCTGTTTTTGTCAGTTCAGTTTGATTTTGTTTAGTATATAAACTGTGTTAGAGATCAGATGAGTGTTCTTTTTCTTCTTCCTATTTGTATTTGCAAAACATTAACCATTATTGTTTTTATTTAGCGTGTTTAATACATTAAGAAAATGTTACTTAATTCATTTTATCGACTACTGTCTGAAGAGATTGTAAGGTAACTTAAAAATGAGGCATTCCCTGACCTTCTCAAGTGCCTGACAGCTAGTGGAGTGAAAAAACTCATGGCATATTTTCTGCAAAAATTCAAAGGATGTGATGCTCATGCTCAAGTGTGTCTTGCCTCAGTGCCTCTTTTCTGCTCCCAGCATCAAAAATGGGCAACACTGGCTAATACTGCCTTAGAAATGGAGTCCACCAATCACTAACATCAACAAAGGATGGACACATGCTCTAACACAAACTCCACGTAAAGAATAACGATACAAACAAATATGACATGAGACAGAATTTTGTTAGTGAATTGCTTTAGTGGTTTTTACAGATTCAGTAATATTGGGGTGTACTCTGAACTCAGCTGAGGGAGGAATGGTGAGACAGAGTAGTTCAGACAGCAGTGCCAAATGGAGTTGATACAGAGCTTTCAGTGTTTGGATGCTTTTTGCCTCACAGGGTAGTCTTTGGCAAAGTGTGCAGCTTTTTGTTTTTGGATCTGTGTGCGTATGTGCATCATACAGGCAAATTAGAAACTGTTGGCAGATTATTCACCTCTGTGCCTATTGAACCCACAGGTAGCAGGACTGTGCAACAGGTGTCAAGCAAGTTATTATTAGATAAAAAATAAAAAATATATTATATCTTATATCTTACCTAAGTAAGCCCATCTGACCAAACAGGACCTTTGCTTGGAAATGGACAACAATAGTGAGTTAGATTCACGGAGATTTTATTTCGTTTTCACTTTCAAATCCTGCCCGGTGCAGTCTTTCTAATTATCTAATGTTAGCTAATTTATCCAAACTCCTGCGGCTGGTAACTGAGCTGACCATTACTTTATCAGCTAACATGACAGTTTGTCACTGGTACCTAAGCTACACCTAGCTGACTAACGTTGTCTTGTTTGCTAACATTATCACTTCACCAAGCGATCCTTGATATAAGTATAGTACGCATAATGCAAAATTACAAATTTTAGCCATCATGTAATGGCACAAAACAAAGAAGTATAACTAACATTTACATTCTACACTAATATCTAACATGTTGGCGATTACCCAGCTAGCTGTAACTATCTATATCTGACATGCATATCTTGTTTTGTCTTATTATTGTTTTGGCCGAGGAAGTTAAGTAAATGCGAGCAGCTGAATAATGATTTTAACTTACTTAGTGGACAGGGGTGTCAATAACATCAATGTTTTAGGTGTTAAGTAGACCTCCTTAAATATCTGTAATTGGTGCAGTAGAGTTTAAAGTGATAACATATTTACATTGTTGTTGTCACAGAGATGATCTATTTTCCCGATAACAGATCTTTCCAAAAGCCAGTGAAACTGTTTAAGAAACTTTAGTTGATACAGCGCACATCTATTTTTTGGTTTCTTTTTTTAAAATGTCTTTTGTTTTTTGGTTTTTTTGGGGTTTTTTTTTACTTCTACCTCAGTGCTCTACTGTAATGGTTCTGACATGCTGAATTGACACTGGTGTTCAGAGAATAAACTGCAGTTTTCTCGGCCTAACTAGGCACTGTGACTTTACTTATTTTTGTTCATCGCTTTCATTGGTGGAAACACTTTGAAACCTATCAGCCAATTGTGTTGCAACGATCTAACGCAGATAAAATTAATATTTATATTGAAGAGTGTGGAAAACACAGGATCTTATGGACTGTTGTTGTGGTTTGTTACTGCCACATGGGTTTTTTGTATTTGCGAAGATGCTGATCTTCTGGCCTTTTTACCATCACAGACAACAATGTACTCAGAGTGGTACAGTGAGAGATCAGAGCAGAATGGCCAGATTGGTTGGAGTTGACAGAAAGATTATTCTAACTCAGATATCTGCCCTTTTCTGCCATGCTCAGCAGAAAAACCTTCTCACAGTCAAAAATATATTCAGCCTTAAGGTGGATCGGTTGCACCAGCAGAAGACCACAATGGGTTCCACTCCTGTGAACCATGGAAATATATCTGAGGCTGCGATGGGCTTAGGGTAACTGAAAAAATATAGCCCGGTCTGATGAATTTCCATTTTCGCTGAGACTGCAGATGGTAGGCTCAGCATGTGGAATCAGCAGCATGAATGCATCGACTAACCTGCCTTGCGTCAGTGCTCTGGTCTGGAGGTGGTGGTTTAATGGGGTGAGGAATGTTTCTTCCATCTCCCCTTAATCCCAATCATTGTGGTTCGGCGAGATGATTGGTCTGAGTAGTGTATCTTTTTATGCCTACAGTGTGTCATCTTCCATTGGCAGTACAACATGATATTGTATTGTGACACTGGACCTGTGGGGTAGAACAGGGCATTCACAGCTTAAATGTTGATCTGGCAAATTTGCACAAATGACGTGAACATGGAACAGAATCTCAATGGAAAGCTTCCAACATTTAATGAAATGGATAAAACCAAGGGCCGAGGCTGTTTGACAGATTAGTATATATAATGACATTCTTGATAAATGTTGAAGGATGCCGAAGAGATGGTGCAGAAAGGTTCATTTAGTCAGAAGAGAAAAGGAGACTGGCGGTGGACAGATACAAGGATACCGATGGTTACACCCTCAGAATGAACAACATTTTGAGAACACTTGTTGCACAGTTCAGTTCACCAGCACCATCAGCTCTAATGTATGACTGGGATGCTGGGGCAACACCACAGGGCCCTACAGGAAGGAGGGGCCCGGTCAAAATCACTGTCAAACCTCCTCCTGTAATCGATACTCATGGTCACAGCACAAAGTGGACACAGTGTAAAAGTTCCACTGTGTGTTTAATTCATGGTTCTGTATACATTTTCTTAGATGAAGTTCAGCTCGGCAGATATTTTCTTTGTCATTTTAAGTTTCACTGACTAAAAGAGACTTCAACACCTTTGCCTTGAAAGCTTTAAGGGCATTGTGGGAAATTTGCACTTCCTGACCTTCCTGTGATGTGTGCAAAGTGTCCATGAACTTGTTGATGCTAACAATGCAGCAGTTAGTTTTTTTTTGGTGAGTGTAACTGGCAGTTTGAGAGTGCAGGCATTTTACATTATGTTTAGCAAGCAAAGCAAAAAAGCGGTGCTTACAGGAGAGAGGACAGCAGGATGAAGACTGGATTTGAGATAACGTTGTGATGCGTGAGTAGTTTGTTTTTGTGAAGGATTGAAACGTTGTTGCCACTTTAATGTTGAAAATATGCATTCATACTGTGATATGTGCATGTGATAAATCTAGAAGCTGGTCCTCTCGAAACAATTGCTGAGTGAGAATTTCTATAAATG
Source organism: Tylochromis polylepis (assembly GCA_015107715.1). Classification (NCBI taxonomy): domain Eukaryota; kingdom Metazoa; phylum Chordata; class Actinopteri; order Cichliformes; family Cichlidae; genus Tylochromis; species Tylochromis polylepis. The sequence goes on along the minus strand of VVHJ01008508.1, from coordinate 9,396 downwards.
AGTGTGCTTGTTATACAGTCACCCATCCAGTCAGTCTCCGAGGACCTGTGGTTAATGGGCTTCTCTCATTTGTTCGGTGCTTTGCAACATTACAAGTGTCTTTATGTTACTTTAGCGTAGAAAATACAATGAACATTTAGAGCAGTCTGAAGTGCTTAAGCTCACATGCATTGCTTGTATGCACTGACCTCATTTTCTGAAACTTTCACCATGTTTAAAATGAGCAACTGCCACATTATAGTTACTGTAGGCCTGTAATGGCTTAACAAACAACGGACAATCAACTGAAAATCTTCAGCTACAAGGACTGCACTGAAAATGGGCCATTTTGAAAAAGGACAAGAAAGTCCTTGGAAACAAAAGGGAAAGAAATGAGGGGTGGCCCAAGACTTTTGCACAGTACATAAATGTACTGGGGGGGAAAAGGAAAGCAAAGCATATTTTAAAAAAAAGTAATTAGAAACATTTAATATTTCTCTGCAACATAACAGCTATTATAGGAACCCAGAAATGGTGGTGAACTGGTTACTCTCAGTCCTTTGACTGCAGCACATCCTCACTTTGCACGTTCGTAAATATTCTTTGGAGAAGTTGCTTCACAACACCAGCATCAGCAGGTAATAAATATTTTCTCTTCACCCTTTGACATCAGTGGAGACATGGGAGGAGGTGGTTTCTCACTCTTCCTTTATCTTCTAACAAACACATTGCAGCTGCAGCCCGTCCTCCTGTGTCCGTTTTCCACTCTTGCTTCTCTGTAATGACTCCTCCTAACAGCAGCTAATGGCTGTGGTCAGCAGCCGGGCTCGCGCTCTCTTTTCTGGACTCTCAGAGTCACTTAAAGGGGAGTGGGAAAACTTAATTTCATGCCCTAGTTGGGACTTGTGTTTTGAGGAAGAAAGTGGGTTGAATTTGAATATCTCTGCCTTCATGGCTGTATTAACATGTTGGTGAATAACTAACAACTGCAAGGAAGTAAAATCATCTGAAACAGCATTTTGACCAATGGGTGAAAACCATCAGAGCATTTTGTCATAAATGTATGTGTCTCATCAGGTTATTGCATTTAAAAATCAATTCGGAGCTTAATCAAGTCGGATATTTTACCACATGTGGTGCTGGCCTTAATGTGACAGCTCTCCCAAGCTGAATGAGACTGTTGCCTGTGTGTGTGTGTGTGTGTGTGAGAGAGAGAGAGAGAGAGAGAGAGAGCGCAAAGGGGTCCTGAGTGATTATGAAACACACCCGCTGCCTAAACTATTGGTCTGTTTCCATGGTGAAGTTGAGAGTGCTCTCAAGAAGCGGCTCCATCCCATAGTAAGGGATGGCGGGTGCAGTGCCTGACATGGCAGCGATGATGAGCCCTATTCTCCCTGCAGCTCATTTCCATGGCAATGGCTGAATGAATTTTTGGTGATGGAGGGGTAGGATCAGACCGGTAGGAGGGTAACTGATGCATTTCACATCTTTACTTTTCTCCCCTCTGCCTCAGTGTCTGACTTGTATCTGTCAGTCTTATCAGACCATAAAGCAGTTATCATAATTATGATCGATGTTATTCTTTATGCAAATTCTTCTTTTTTTTCCTTTTTTTTAAAAGTTGGAAGTAATTTAACAATGAAAGCCAAAGCCAGGCTCATAAATGACACTCAGGGAACATAAAATGCATAAAGGGCAACATCTATAGCTTAAATATTGGGGTGGATGAACGTCACAAAGCATTCATTTGAAAATGAGGTTTAATAAGTGGCTTCAAAAGGATGTCGAACCTGTCTTTCTGGCCTTCTCACAGTAAATGCGTTTCCTTGTACCGTGCTGTCTGGCTAAAAGAGCTCAGACTTGTTCACACTTTAAAAGGGCTAAATTATAGATGTCTCATCATTGTGGTTATATAAATGACCTCCGCTGTGAGCTCTCTGTCACACACACGCACACACAGACGCACGCACACACACACACACACGCACACACAGACAGTTGACTCCATTTTTTTCTCCCTCTTTTCTATTTCTCTCTCTCTCTTTTTCTCTCCCTCTCTCACTTTTGTCTGTTAAATGACAGCAGTACATTGTGTACTTTTTTTTTTTTTTTTTTTCTTCCCTCCCCCT
>VVHJ01008497.1:8248-27680 GCA_015107715.1 Tylochromis polylepis | reverse complement strand
CTCCCATGCACCCTCAAGTATCCTTGAGAGGGTAAAGAGCTGGTCCAGTGTTCCACGGCCAGGACGAAAACCGCATTGTTCCTCCTGTATCTGAGGTTCGACTAACGGACGGACTCTCCTTTCCAGCACCCTGGCATAGACTTTCCCAGGGAGGGTGAGGAGTGTGATACCCCTATAATTGGAATACACCCTCCGGTCCCCTTTCTTAAAGATGGGAACCACCACCCCAGTCTGCCAATTCAGTGGTACCGCCCCTGATCTCCACGCAACATTGTAGAGGCGTGTCAACCAGGACAGCCCTACAACATCCAGAGCCTTCAGGAACTCAGGGCAGACCTCATCCACATCAGGTGCTCTGCCACCAAGGAGTTGTTTAACCGCCTCAGCGACCTCAGCCCCGGAGATTGGCTGGTCATCCCCTTCGTCCCCAGACTGCTTCCTCCACGGAAGACATGCCAGTGGGATTAAGGAGGTCCTCGAAGTATTCCTTCCACCACCTGACAATTTTCTCAGTCAGCAGCGCTCCTCCTGCACTATACACAGTGCAGGTAGAGCACCGCTTTCCCCTCCTGAGTCACCTGACAGTTTGCCAGAATCTCTTCGAGGTAGTCCGAAAGTCTTTTTCTATGGCCACAATTAATAAAAATGATAAATGTAAAAATTGTCCATGATTAACCAAGGGGCTTCGAAATGCCTGTAAAAAGAAAAACAATCTTTATAGAATTTTTTTCAAATTGAGAACTACAGAATCTGAAAATACATATAAAGTCTACAAAAACAGGTTAACGGAAGTGATAAGAGCTAGCAAATAGTTATATTATAGGAAATTATTAAACAAGAATAAGAATAACATAAAAGGAATCTGGAACATATTAAACAGTCTAAGAAAAACTGGCACAAGGAAAATGACATATCCAGAGTATTTTAATGACAATAGTGGTGACAATTATAATATAAATATGGTAGTAAATGGATTCAATGACTTTTTTGTAAATGTTGAACCAGATTTAGCAGCAAAGATTCCAGAACATGGAAGAGACAATATAAGTGAAACTTTAATTCTAAATAATATAAATATTAATATAATATTTCAGTTTTTCTTTCTGCAGTGGATGAGTTGGAAGTAAAATCTATTGTTAATATGTGTAAAAATAAATTATCTACTGATTGCGATGGTATTGATATGGCATTAGTAAAAAAAAAAAAGTAATAATGGTATTTTAAAGTTTTAACATATATTTGCAACTTATCTTTTTTAACTGGTTCATTTCCAAATAAAATGAAAATTGCGAAGGTAATACCACTGTTTAAGGAAGGGAATAAACATCTTTTCACAAACTATAGGCCAGAATCACTCCTCTCCCAGTTTTCAAAAATTTTGGAAAAACTTTTTAGCAAGAAAAATTAATAAATAAATATGATTTAATTAACCAAAGTCAGCATGGATTCAGAGCAAGACAGTTAAAAAAATTGTCTGGATGGTAATAAATTATCACTAAATCTTAGTAAAACGAAAGCAATGATATTTGGCAACTATAAGGTGAATGATGGGACACAAATACAGGTAGACAATGAAAAAATTGAAATAGCAAAGGAGACTAAATTCTTAGGATTGATACTTGACAATGAAATCAGTTGGAAACCTCGTATCAGACACATACAAAGCAAAGTGTCCAAAAGCAGCTCAATCATGAACAAAATTAAACATGTTCTAGATTATAATTGTCTCTATATACTGTATTGTTCTCTAATTATTCCATATTTAACTTATTGTGTAGCGGTAAGGAGAAATAATAAAAATTAAATAAAAACTAAATTCTCTTTTCATATTGCAAAAAAGGGGAGTTCGTATAATACACAAAGTATTAGGCCTGGGTATCTTCATCATGCAAATGTCTTACTTTTACAGTCAAAATTATTAAAACTTCATGACTTGGTTAATTACAATACAGCACAGACACTGTTTAGAGCTAGAAATAATCTGTTACCAGTGAACATCCAAAATCTTTTCAACTAGAGAGATGGGGGGCTACAATTTGAGGGGGGATGAGAATTTTAAAGTGCATGTGGTGAGAACGACTAGGAAAAGTTTTTGTGTGTCTGTGTGTGGGCTTAAATTGTGAAATGGGTTAGTGGCTAGGCACAAGCAATGTTCAAATATCCACCTGCCTGCTACACTTGATCCTTTTCAGTTTGCCTACAGGCGAAAAAGATAGACAGACGATGTAATAGCGCTGGCTCTGCTTCCCACCTGGACAATAAGAATACATGTGCGGATGCTGTTGATTGACTACAGCTTTTCTTTCAACACTATAATTCCATCCAGGCTCATCATGAAGCTTTTGTCATGGACCTGAGTCTGGGGACCTAGGGTTCATCAGTGTTTGTGGACTTGTTTATTTTTGATGGGTTTATCTTGGTCTGGCAGTCCTCGCCGGGTGACCTGCCATGTGTTTGTATTGTGCTGTTGTCCCTTGTCTCCCTTTTTACGTGTGTGCATGTGTGTGTGTGTGTATTGGCGTCCTGGTTTCTTTGGAGTGTGTTCCCACCGTGGGGACCTGCTGCACCTGGGAGCGTAATCACACACACCTGCAGCTGATCAGCCTCCCCTATGGAGCTACTTAGGAGAGTGGCTGAGCTCTCGTCGACACTGGATCGTTGCGAGAAACCGTCAGTTTACCCTGTGAACTTAGATGTGTTCTTTCTTTCACATGCCTGGGGAGATTCACCACAATTGGGGGTGGGCCAATCGGTGGCAAGACCCAGACAACCAAGACATAGAGGAGATCAAACATAAACAGGACCAAATACTAAGGCAACCAAAACTATAAAGTACTAAATAAACTTAGAAGTATAAGCAGACTAGACTAGGAAATATAAGACACACAGAGAACATAATGAAAATAAACAAAAATCAAAGAACCAAAAGGAAAACACTGGGTCAATGACCCAGGTACCCTAACAGCAAGTCAGCATCCTGAAAGAGATACTGACTGACCAGGGCACTTCGCTTATGTCTCGCACCATACAAGAACTGTTTGAATTACTGGGCATCAAATCTGTTCGGACCAGCGTCTACCACCCACAGACTGACAGGTTGATGGAGTGGCTAAATAAGACTTTAAAATCCATGCTTCATAAGTTCATTCACGAGGATGAATGAAATTGGGATTGCTGGTTTGACGCTCTGTTGTTTGCAGTGTGGGAGGTGCCCCAGGCCTCCATCGGATTTTCTCCCTTTGAGTTGCTGTTTAGCAGAAAGCTGTGGAGGGTATTAGACCCAATTAAAGAAAACTGGGAAGAAGGTCCAGGCCCAGCTAAAAATGAGGTTCAATACGTTCTAGACCTGCAAGCAAAGCTACACACTCTGGGGAGGTTATCACAAAACCATTTGCTCCAGGCCCAGGAATGTCAGTAGCCCCTGTGTAACAGAGGGGCTAGATGCAGGCATTTTTCAGAAATTGTTCAGAAAGAATTGGCTGAGATGCTGAAAATGGAAATAGAAGAGTCACACAGCACGTGGTGCAGCCTCATAGAACTTGTGGTGAAGAAAAGATGGTTCTATATGGTTCTTTGTTAATTACAGTAAGGGGAATCAAGTGTCACAGTTTGATGCTTGTCCCATGCCCCAGGTCGATGAGCTTCTGGACCAGAGGGCAGCAGGCAGGTGGGCCCCCAGGTGGAGAAACCAACAGATCGCATCCTGCCAGCGTCCCAAGACCAAAAAAGAGGTGAGGCAGTTCTTGAGTGTCCCAGATATGGTACAATTGGTGGAGCAGTGCCGGGTGGCATTCATGCAGGTAAAGATGGCTCTCCATGAGTAACCCCTGCTCCACACTCCTCCCGACAAGGGAAGAATTGGACTCACAGAGAGTTGGCTGCTGTTGGCTGTTGAGAGAAACCCAGTAAGGTGGTGGAGAATACCAGAACGAAGGTGTGCAGCCAACAGGACGTTGACACAAACACCAGGCTGAGACAACCACAGCTACAGAGGAGGCATGCAGCTGAGAGGACATCAGCTTGAGTGCCAAAGAGAGGACCTGAGAATCGGTGACTACCCTGGTGAGTATAATCCCATAGTGAAGATGCTGGCCTGTTAAACAAGGATCTCTAATGTGTTTGTGACACCAAAGACAGCACCTTGTTATGAGGGCCATAAAGATGATTTGGGCATGTTAAGCCAGTGACTTCTTTCTGCAGCGGCTGTCATGTGAATCTGGCCTCGGACAAATGAAGGTACATAAAGGCAATTGGGGGAACCAGTCCCCGGGTACAGTTCCTTCTGCTGAGCCCTTTTCATCAGGGATTCGATCTCCCACTTGAGGGACCCGATGGCACAGGTCAAGGCAGCACCTTGCTATGAGGGCCATAAAGATGATTTGGGCATGTTACACCGGTGACTTCCTACTGCAGCAGCTGACAGAGGTGGAGGAAGAATGCTGCCTGGTGGAGAATCCTGATGAGGAAGGTGCTGAGGGAGCCAACAGTGAATTGGAGGGTGAGCCCAGTGGCCAAGTCATCAAACCCCTTCAGCTGCCTACAGCAGCTACTATTAAAAATGAAGACAAGAGAAGAAGCTCATCAGTATGGAATAAGTATGGTTCAAGATTTGGACATTGAAGTAAAAAAATGGGATCTGGAGCAAAAGTTCTATGAGGAAAAGAGGAAGAAGGAGGCTAAACAGTCCACTTAGGTATAGAAAATGGCACCAAAGGCCCCTCCAGCAGCTCCAATCAGGAAGCAGCCTGGAAACTCCTAAGTCAAGACTCTGGACTAAAGAAATGCACCAGCCAAGAAAGGGGCATACCTGCCTCCAAAAGAGTTTCGGAAGTTGATGCCAGAACAGAAGAAAGGTCTCTAGGAGGTCCACCAGACCTCATCCAGAGGGCCTGGGAAGGAATGGCTCAAGAGATGAGAGTCACCCTGGAAAATGGTGGGGGATGAGATCTACACACTAGTGGATAGAACCCCTTACCTTGTGGATTTGGGGGCTGAGATGTCCCACAAGAGCCTCAAAGGAAGAAGGACGCCTGTTTGTTCAGTCTGCTAATGGAACTATTGAGAAGAGATCATATGGAGTCTGGAAGGGGCTGATAACCTGATAACAGTGAGACCAAAGAAGAAACTCGAGTGAAAGCTTGGATGTCCGTCTGGCAATGAAGAAACTGCAGTCAAGGTTGGTAAGAATAGGACCAACATCAGGGGGAATAGCTCCAAAGATGAGTAAAGTAAAATATCTGGACTTCTTTAAGTTTCTTGAAGATGTTTCACCTCTCATCTGAGAAGCTTCTTCAGTTCTAAGAGCAAATGGTGGAGAGTCCCAGATTTTTACACCCTATTAGGAGTGTCCCTAAGAGGGTCGTGCCCTCCTATTGATCCTCTGCTTAATCACATGAGCCAAGGTGTGAAAATGGGTGTGGGTCACTATCAGCCAAGGTTTCAGGTGAACCCATTGTGAGCCCTTGCTCCACCCTATCATGTGACTTACCGAGGTCAAATGACCCAAGATGTTAGTGGGTGTTAAGGTGTCTGGGAAGGGATCTCAAAACTGGATTATAGATGGCAAACAATTGGTGTCGTAAGCCCCGCCCTCTCTGTTCAAAGATGGTCGTTCACAGTGGACATAGATGGCTTCTTTCACTCCTCTTTCTCTCTCAAAAATGTGAACATTGGCATCCTCGAAAGAGTGACCTTTGTCCTTTAGATGCAGATGTACAGCTGAGTCTTGTCCTGTCAAGGTGGCTCTGTTGTTCAGTGGTGCATTTGGGCAATTTCAATCACTCACTGAACATGCTCCTGTGACTAGCCAGCACATCATCGAGTTGGTGGGAGGTATTGTCCAGTATTGTCCTTATCTTGGACAACATCCACCTCTTCGACACTACCTTAAGAGAGTTCAGCTCCATCCCCACAACATTACTGGCCTTTCAGATCAGTTTATTGACTTTGTTGGCAACATTATTGTGACCTTCAATCTGCTGCCCCAGAATGCAACAGCACTGACAGATGACAGCCGCCACAGAAAATAGAGACAATCTGGTACAAAGTCGTAGATTCAGTAGTGACTGAACAGAAACTACAGTAAAAGTGATTTTTTTTTCCTCGGTAAAAAAGCAGAGGCAAATCATCAATAGAGCCAGCGTTGCAAGATTCAAGAGTGATTGTGGATATCTGGGCCAAAAGTATGTTCACACCATTGAGGGAGGTGTGCATCCACCAGAACGGCACAACCCCCTGAACCTGGGAGCGGTTGTAGAGATGGACATGATCGTGAATAAGTTCAAAGTCCTAGGGACTTTGAAGAATCAAATCCTATAACAAACAGCCCTATCCAAGCTGCGAAGTAATTCGAGTCTGCGGGAGGAGGTTGGAGACCAGTTATCAACTTCAAGGCACTCAGCTACCAAACTGTAGCTAACTGAGCCAGCTTGAGCAACCCTCAGGGAGCACTGAAGGCTCTCCAGGTCAAAAAACTAAAGTTTTGCATTGATCTTGCAAATGGGCTTTTCTCCCTGAGGCTGGCCATGCAGTTGCAGGTAAGATGGCATTCACACATAAAGGAAAAGTCTGTGTGGCAGTGCCTCCCACAAGAATAAAGGAACTTCTTAAATACATTTCAGCCAGTGGTGACAGAGGTCCTGGCGGGCCTGGATGGAACAGTCTACACAGATGATGTGTATATTGCAGATGACACTGAAGAAGAACACCTAGAGAAGCTCCAACAGATTACTTGACGTTGAAGTTCAACATCAAGACATGCCAATTTGAGCAATTTCAGGTGAATTACCTGGGATTTCAGTTATCCACAGACTTAGGACTGTCAGAGACAGAGAGAAGCTCAAACAGATCTGACCCCCATCATCAGGGAAAGCGCTGCAGAAAATCCTAGCACTCTGCAGCTATGTGAAGGACCACGTTACCAACTAACAGAAGTATGCTGAATTCCTCTACGGATGTCTCAAGAAGAGGGATGAAGACAAAGAGAATAACAGTAAGAATTGGGTTGGACAACAACGGACCAAGGTAACTCATAAAGGCTGAAGAAGGTGATACAAGCGTTGATGAGACTAAAGTTGAGGAACCTCACAATTACCAACTCTGTTAAAGGTGTAAACAACCTTGGTATCAAACTAAAGCTAGAACTTGTGAGACATAATCATAGGTGTAAGCATCACAACATATGCCATTGTGTCAAAGTAACAGAGGATTGAACACAGAAAAATATGAAGGATTTTTTTCCTGGCCTAAATTTTTATAGCATATATCCCCAAACTCTTCTGTTGTGAGAGGAGTTTTCTCAATTTCAAACTGAGCTGATATTTGCGATTCAGCTGCCCCATGGTCTGTGTGCAGCCTGAGTCCACCATAGCCTGGCATATACTCCCTATCAGTACACTGTACGGCTCTCTCAAACTGAGTGAAGGTGTTGGAGTGCTGGCAACACGGAGCACCTGTTCCACCTTCATTGGTGGACACTCCTGGCGGACGCCTCTGCCTTCACCTGAAAAACTTCCGGGAAGGCATGAGGGTCCTCCCCCTTCTTCATCCAGTGGAGCCAGGGAAGCATCATTGCTTGGGCCAAGGGGGAGTGGTGACAGCAGTGGCGAGGAGCCAGCCCAAGCAACCAGATGTTCGAGCGCCCTTGTCTTTTTTGTTGTTGTTGTTTTTGCCTACACTGTCCGACAGTGTAGCCATCAGAATTGTTGTCTGAAGGCCAAACAAAATGCCCATCAGATTTATTTTTCCCAAGTGGACCATTACGACTTTTGCTATACTGGTCCACTTGATAATCATATTTTATTAGATTTTTATTAGGAGCAACTTTGTCTGGTGCTCGGACTGGTTCTGCAGCCAGTCTAGCAGATGGCGATGAGCCACCATGTGCTCCTGATGCATAGCCATCAGGTCAGCCACCATCCGGGCTACCACCTCCGCTGGCTGAATGTCTGTCATGACATGACTGGGTTTTGGCACCACTGTATCAAGGACCCAGACTGACAGTTTCTCCAGCATGTGAATGTTTGTATTTGTGCAAACCAGTGTACATCATATTTAGTGGCGGGCTTTTCAGCCCCACTCTCTCCAGCTCAATGCTCCTCTGCTTGGGCAGCTTTCCAGATGCCTCTTATCCAGTGCAGCACACCGCTCTCCTATCCAGTCCCGGCATCCTACTCATAGGGGAGATATGATTAGGCTATGGAGAACAGCTGTGTGGATCAGCCTCCCGACACACACCGTGAACCCACTGCTCCACCCCTCTCTGCAGCTGCCACAGACCACATCCCGCCACAGGCTGTATGACCAGAGTGACACACTGTATCCCCATACAGTCGCCGACCTATCAAACTGAGGCACCAAGAGGTCCTCCCACATTCTCGAAGGAAAAGCAAAGGAAACAAAAACTAAAATCAATAACTGAACTGAACAGGAACAAACTGTCTTGAGGTTAAACAGACAGACAGATGGACGGACAGACGATCACACAACATGAGGCAGGAAGCAACAATGAACCGAAGGAGATGCATTTCAGTGCAAAGAGCACCCTCAGTCTGATGAGGAGGAGCCATTATTGGCCCACAGTGAGTGAAGATGTTCAGGACTGGGTCCAGCAGGGCAAGTGGTGCACACTGGCTAAAGATATTCCCCGGTAACAGGGTCCCAATGACATGTAGCAATCTTATAGTGCCCTTGGAGATCATTGCAATATGATGCTGGATAGGTCCTGTGGGGATATAAAAATACCCTTGTCCTCACAGACATGTTCACCAGGTTCACTATTGCTGTCCCCACTATAACCAGACAGCCAAGATGACGGCAAGCGCCTTGTTATATTTAATTTATTTATATATATTCAATTCACTTTCATTTATATAGCACTAAATCACAACAACAGTTGCCTCAAGGTGCTTTATAGTGTAAAGTAAAGACCCTATAATAAAACCCTATAATAAATAATAAAATATTTTATAATAAAATAAAATAATACAAAGAAAACAGCGAAAACCCCAACAATCACATGACCTCCTTTGAGCAAGTGCTTTGGTGGCAGCGGGAAGGAAAAACTCCCTTTTAACAGGAAGAAGCCTCTGGTACAGCCAGGCTCAGGGAGGGGTGGCCATCTGCCGTGACCGGTTGAGGTGAGGGGAGGAAGACATGTTGTGGAAGAGAATATAATAATAATACATATAATAATTCATGATTAGACTATGTGCATAAACACATATTAAGTGAAAAAGTTGAGTGAAAAAGAAACACTCATGTATCATGGGAAGCCCCAGCAGCCTAGACCTATTGTGGTGTAATTAAGGGGGATTCAGGGTCAACTGATCCAGCCCTAAACTAAAGTTGTAAGCGTAATCTTAAAAGTAGAGAGGGTGTCTGTCTCCCTGAGAGCTGGTTCCATAGAAGAGGGGCCTGAAAGCTGAATGCTCTACCTCCTATTCTACTTTTAAATACCCTAGGAACCACAAGTAAGCCTGCAGTCGGAAAGCAAAGTGCTCTAATGGCTTGATACGGTACTTGGCTCTGGCTCTAAAGTCTGGGATAAATAAATGTGAAACTACATTATCCACCTCTGAGGTGATGCAGGTGTCAGGAGTTTGGAAGACATGTGGGTGGCATAATGCAAACAACTGTGCAGTCTGTGTCAGACTACATCTGTACTGGTGACCTGTTCGTGCATCTTGGTTGCCTTGTTTGCAGTTGGTGGGTCACCCCTCTCTGGTTGACTACGAATGCAGGAATGTCTGGGTGGTTCTGCTTCACGATTAGTAGAGGTTTGATTCCCATTTATCCTATATTTTGTTACTGCCCCTGTGGCACACAGTCAAGGTTCAAGGTTCTTTATTTGTCACCTAATCTAAGCAGTACAGCCAAGGATTTCCTCCCTTTCCTCTTCCATTGATTTTCATTTTGCAGTGAGCAGATACTGAATTCTCTTTTCTGTGACTCCATAAATGTTAGTAGGTTAGTAAGCATTGAGTTTTCCATTGTATCCCTGGAGTGAATCTAACAATTACACTGATTGTTGGCTATTAACCGAAGAATAACTACAGTTCCCATAGTGTGTGTCTTACTTAGTCTCTTCTGGGAGGTGAGGGGCAAGTGAAACAGAGGAGTCTGACAAGCAGCACATGCAGCTCGGCTGTGCTTGGATGTCTCCTCAGACCCACTTTCAATGTTTTGCCACTGGTGCATGTTTGTATTGTGGTGCCAAAGGCCAGAAGATCAGCCAGTCAGTAATGGTGGGGACACTGGCAGGCAAAATTTCTGATGTTTCATCCCTACCCAGACTGGTACCTGTGAAGATAACAGTCAACACATACATATTCACTTTCGAAGCACTAATATTTTCAGGAACTGAACAGAACTTTATTGACCATTCTCTTGCGGCCAAAATAAAAATACCCCTTGTTTTGCTCCCTGAACCTCTGCCTGTCTCTGCCCTACATGGTTCCTAGCCCTCCGACATCACTCACAGAAGACAACCTCTTTCTTTAACACTGTCTGGCAGCCATGTAAAACAAATCAGTCTGTTCCTGATGTCCTTGTTCTGGACTCTTCTTAAGGGACTGGCAGATTTTCTGTCCTTGCTGGATCGTGGTCTTGCAACAGTTAATGCAATCCAGGTCCAAGCCTTGAGTTAATATTTCTACTTTTCTGTGAGAGAGAAAACTGTGTTTTCCCTGTGCTCAGATTAGCCTGGAGAATCCCCTGTTAGCAGAGTGGTGAGCAGTCTTTGTTTGGATTTGAGAGTGTCTGGAAACTGTGGGGAGCCATAGTGGAGTCTGGGACAGTCACAACTATACTTTGACTTGGAGCCCTACTTGTGTTCGGATCTTGACGCTTACAGTGTTTCTTTATTTTCAACACTCCATACGAGTCAGGTGTTTGGGAAGGGGCCTGTCTAGCATTCCTGACATGTATCATATTGGTGATGTCATCTCTGATGCCACTAGACTAAGCCAAGTGTTTCTTCTGTAGGAATGTTGTCATGAGGTTAATTCATTTTTTATCTGATTCTTAATTATTTATGTTGATTTCTAGATTTGCTGGCTTAAAATATTGGTACTGGGTAGACTAATTAAATGTGATCAATAGCTCTATAGTCAGTCACAGGTTGCTTCAATAGAGTTTCCAAACATGACCAGTTTTTGAAATGCAAGTAGAAATTGGAGAAATGCCACTGAGAATGAGGAGATTCAAACTCATGCCAACATACTGGGTGTAAATATATGGCCATAGTAGTAATAATTTTACAGGAATGCCAGGAACATCACCAAACCAATTATAGTTTTGGATGGATGGATAAGAAATGCACGGGTGCAAACTGTAGGTTTAACAGACTGGTACGGAAGTTTTAACTACAGAACTAGCGTTTTCCATGTCTTAACTAAGACATGGAAAATGCTAAATCTTTATATTTTGTGGTAACTTTAACAATGGAAAGACAGGATTAATCACAGTGTCAATCTCAAAGGGAACAACGTAATTATGTGCCACTTTCTTAGACTCACTTTGAAAAGGAATGTTCTTTGCACACAGCCAAACCTTCTGACCCAGTTTGGTTGAGTGGAGCCAGGTCCCGATGCCTATCACCCAGCTGCTTATTCTGCTCTTATGTTCTCAGGAGAGACTGAGTAGACCTTCACAGAAGCGGCATCTGCAAAGGTCATGCTGAACAGATGGTACAGTAAGCTACAGTAAACTCGGAAAAGGGGAGGATGGTACTCAAGCAATACTTCAAAAGGTGATAGTCCCGTGGCACAGGTATCACGATCCTGGGTCTTTTGAGCCAGCGTTTTGAGTTTATACTTATATATTGATGTTTATGGTTATGTCTTAGTTATTAGGTTCTCTAAGTTATTTCCATTTTGCCTAGATTGCTTTGTTATAGTTTGTTATCTTGCAGATTCCCCTTGTGTCTTCCACCCTGTGTTTAAGTCTCCACCCCTGTTTCATGTCTGCGCATCTCATGTTTTCATGTCTGCATCTCTTTATGTTTCCTGTTTTATTTTGAAGAGGTCTTGTGTTTCTGTGTTCAGTGTGTTTAGTTTATACTTCCCCTGTGATGTCATTATGTTTATTTGTATCAGCTGTTTCCCCATGTGTTGCCACTTCCCCAGATCACCTCCTGTGTGTATTTAAGTCCTCTGTCTTCCTTTGTTCAGTGTCAGGTCATCTGCTGTTTCTCACCATGTTTTCCCAGTTCCATGACCAGGTTTGTCAGGTTTTGCCAGGTGTTGTTTTTTAAGTTCACCCAGTTTAGGTTATGTTTAGTATTTCGTCAGTTTGCCTTGCCCTTTGTTTGCATTGTTTTGGCCAGCCTTAATAAACAGCTCGTTTCAGTTTAAATTAAGTTGCCTTTTGCGTGTCTGCATTTGGGTCCACTATCCACTCCATGCAGTCTGCCTCAGCCAGACTGTGACAACAGGTGTCAACACACTAGTGATGTTAGGCCTGACACCAAAGCCCTGAGTAAAAAGGGCGTGTCCAAGTGAAGCCGTGTCAAGGCCCACAACGTTCTTCAGAATATCACGTAAGCAAAGAGAAATGAGGCCCCATTTCTCTGAAGACCAGACAGACACGGGGACATGGCTGGGGAGATGGAATGGATAACTAAACACTGAGGCACTGATGACAGGACTAGGACAGCACCAAACGGGAACTAACATAATCAAGAACCAAAAACCTGAAATATAAATAATGAAAACTCAGACTAGGAAATACTAGTAATAATAATCCATAACTAACTGTCACGGGCCTGGGTCTGGGGACCCAGGGTTCATGTGTGTTTGTGGACTTGTGTATATTTGCTGGTTTGTCTTGGGCTGACAGTCCTCACTGGTCGACCTGCCGGTTATGTTTGTGTTTGTGTGTTCTCTCCTCTTTTCCTCCCCCATCCCGCTATATGTTTGTTTTTGTGTGGAAGTGCTCACTTCCAGGAACCAGAGCGCGGAACGGCATCCGACCCAGAAGTGTTTCCTGCGCTGAAGCCACCACACCTGCGACTAATCTCCTCACCAACTGCTGCTAATCATCCGCCATCATGGGCAGACCTATTTAACGGTGTGGTCGGGCGACAGTCAGTGCTGGATCGTTGAGTTAAGCATGGCAGTACAGTCGTGGTTAGTGTTCTTAGAAGCTGTGTGCTGTTAGAGGATTACCTAGTCATCGTGTGCTTGTGTGACGTTTTTCACTAGGAATCGGGGACGGGGAAGAAATTGGGGAGAAGAAACTCTAACCACTGGATTATTGTCGGAGTCACGGAATCACACTGTACCACCATGGACACTGCTGGGAGCTGGGAGAAGTCACCTTTGGAATCACTGCCTTTTGGATTGTTGTACAGAACTGTTTGCACAGTTTTCACTGTAAATAAATTCACTGTCTCTTCACAAGGACTCTCGCACATCTGGGTCCACTCATTCCCTTCACCCTGACACTAACTAACTAATACATAATCTGAAAGTCCCTAAATTCCAAAGGAAAGAATCACAAGACCAAAACAAAACTCAAAATACTGGGTCAAAGATCTAAGACCATGACAGCAGCGCTTATGAATGTGTGTGTGAATGTTAGACAGAAAGCACTTAGATAGACTTACATAGAAAAGTGCTGTATGACTGAGGAAAGTTGTATAAAGAAAAAAAGATAGAAAAGCGCAATATAAGAACCAGTCCGTTTACCATTTACCAAATGGAACATGACTGTCAGCTAAACACATATCAGAAAACGCGTAAGATGTTTGTGTGCAGTCTGTCACACACTGTGTCTGCTAACTAACGGTACAGCTGCTGTAATTCCCAGAGATAGAAAAGAGTGTGAGATAAGTGTAGAAGCCTCGTGACGTGGCATGGGTCAATGAACACTCCGGATATTATTTCACTGTAGTTTTAATCCGCCCAAGCACATGTGCACATAATGGCTGATACCAAAACGTATAGTCCACGTACTGTTCTGATTGGATTAGCCAACACAGGTACGGTGGCTCATAACAGACAAATGGTGCCGAGTGATCATTTAGCCAAACGATCTACGTCCTTTCCATTTAGCTGTCAGCACCTAACAAAACAAAGTTACTCCTGCAAGAAAGCATTTCCATTATTACTAGTCTATCCAAACATTATTTCTTAACACAATTTTAACCTAACAGTTCTTATGGTCAGACGAACCCTACACCTCAGCATAATACCAATCATCAGAAATGCAAACACTTAGTAAACATACTGATTTTAAACTAAACGATTTTAATACATGAGGCGCTCTTGGTTTTTTTTGTTGTTGTTTTTTTTCAATTTTCCTACATGAATCTTGGGTTAGGTCTGCAGATGCGACCTGCACGTGTAGTGTATGGTACCTGATTCATGGCGTTTTGGATGGGCACCTGCATAGTGAATTTGGGTCTGGGAAAGGATGCATTTTGTGAGTCTTTATATTAGCGTGTGTGTGGTTGTGGTATTTGTGGTGTGAGCGTAGAACTGTCCATTGCAGAATGGTTGATGTCCTGGCACTCAGGGTCATAGTCATGGAGCTGTGATGGCGGCAGCTCTGCCACTGGGAGGATGTGGCGGCGATTCCTCCTGTAGGTTTTTCCATCAACCTGGATGATGCAGGATTGTGGCTCCTTACTCATCCCTTCTACAGTTCCCAGCTTGTTATAGCCCTTCTCTGTCTGCACACGGACCACTTGTTCCTCTTGCAAAGGCTGTAGTTTGCGGCTGGACTTGTCATAGTGACGTTTCAGTGTGAGCCTTTTGTTGCGAAGTCGGTCACAGATCTGCCCAGTGTCCTCTGCAATGGGCTCCAACAGCTTGCTTCACACAGGGATAACTGTGCGTGTCTGGCGAGACATGAGATGTTCAGCAGGGGAGCCTAGTTTTGTGTCGCGGGGAATGTTTCTAAGGTTTAAGAGGTCAAGAAAAACGTCCGTTCGACTGTGGAAACGCTGGGCTACTGGTGGAATGAGTGAGGTCCCATTGTTTTGCAAAATTGTTGAACTGCTGACTTGTGTATTGTCTGCCGTTGTCAGTAATGAGCGTGTGTGGTGCACCATGAACTGAAAAGTGTCTCTTTAGCTTGGAGATGACAGCTGCTGTGGTCAAGTCGCGGAGAAGGTCGATGTGGCGGGGTGTGGTCCCTGGTGCGGCTGCAAGGGAGGCGTGTGGCAGTGAGCTCGCGGGGCGGGGCTCAGCAGGTGCTGGCTGTCAGGGGCTAACGAGCGGTGTTTATTTGTTTTGCAGTGAGAAGGAGTCGAGAGAGGTGCTGAAAACCGGAGAGGACGGGACTCGCTGTGTGTGCTTGTGTGTATAGCAAAATAAAAAGATCATAACAAAATACCCGTGTGCGTGTCGTGGAGGGTCCATCACAGTCGATCTCAAACCATCCTGAATAGGAATCTACTAGGACATGGCATTGTTTTCCATGCCAGGTGAAAATGTCGGCAGCCACTGTCGACCACGGGAGGTCTGGAACGGGTGTAGAGTCTGGAAGTTGTAGATGTTCTCTCTGCTGATGTGTCTTAGTGCTGTTGCACACTGTACAAGAGTGCAGCTCCTCTGTGATATCTTTTGACATTGCTGGCCAAAAGATGACACTTCTAGCTCTGCGCTTAGTTGCTTCAATGCCTGGGTGGCCTTTGTGTACGATATTGATGTACTCTCTGTGCAGGGATTGAGGAATGACTGTTTTGTGGCCTTTCATGATGATCCCATCCTCCACGCTGAGCTCATCTCTGTATGGAGAAAAGGGGGCTATAGCAGGCTGGAGCTGGCTCTCTCTGATGGGCCATCCTCGCTGGATGACTGCACTGAGAGTTTGTAGCACATCATCCCGTGCTGTGTGCTTCCGGAGCTGTGGAGATGTAGCTCACTGTCATCACTTCATAATCAGTGTTTTCAACTGGGCTTTGTGACAGCAGGGCGAGCAGAGCTCCAGAAAGGGTGTCAGCTAGATACATGTGCTTTCCCTTTTTGTGGACCAGGCTGATGTCATAACTCTGTAGTCAGAGTAACATCCTCTGGAGCTGGGCAGGGGCGACATGGATGGGCTTTTTAATTATGGTCACCAGGGGTTGGTGTTCAGTTTCCATGATTGTGGGCTTTCTATGGACATAGTCTTTAAATTTCGTGCAGGTGAACACCTTAGCTAGGAGCTCCTTTTCTATCTGGGCATATCGCGTCTCCGTTTCCGTGAGAGCACGCGACGCGAAGGCTACCGGTCTACCATTTTGCAAACATGCAGCTCCTAGTCCGTAGCATGATGCATCACATGTCAGTGTGACTGGCTCTTTGACATTATAATATGCTAATACTGGTGGGCTGGAAAGGCATGGTTTGAGGTGGTCGAAGACCTACTGATGCTGCTGGAACCAGCGCCACGCAGTCTCCTTGTGAGTCAGCGTCCTCGGAGGTGCTGCAATGTCACTAAGGTTTGGTATGTATTTGCCAAGGTAACTGACCATACCAAGGAAACGCTGTAGTGATGTGACATCTGTGGGGACCGGCATTGCTCCGACTGCTTTTCAGTGCTGTGTTGAGGTCTTTTGGATTTATGCACAGTCTGATCTCATGCTTGCCTTTCTTATGTGCTGCTACCAATGAGGACACCCAGTCAGTAGGCTCAGTGACTGGTGTTACAACGTCAATACGTTGCATTTATTCAAGTTCAGCTTTGACTCCTTCGCGACAGGGATGCGGTGACCTGGACGGACTACGGGCTGTATATTGGGATCTAGCATCATCCAGTATGTGACTGGAAGTTCCCCCAGTTCGTCGCTGAACAGGTCTTGGTATTGTGTGAGTATGTGTGAGCAGAAGTCTGTGTTGCTTTCTGTGCTGACCTGCTGTACTTCAGGGCTCATTTTCACAATGCCCAAGTCCATGCATGCTCGAAATCCTAGCAGTGGCTGTACTTCTCTGTCCACTATAAAGAAAGGCAATGCGTGATGCTGTTCCTTTAAGCAACAAGGCAATGTAACTGTGCCACTGGTCTCAATTCTTGTTCCTCCATAGGCAACGAGGTTTGCAGCTTTCTCCTGTTTTACAAGCTGTTTTCCATCATTTACTCTTTTGAAGTCTTTAGTTACATGACATTGCATTTCGCCCCGGTATCTACTTTCATTTCAGTGGACTTGCCATTTATGTGTATTGTGACAAATCCCTCATCTTTCTCATTGGCAGTTGATCTGGCTGTCGATCTCAATGCCATCCAAGTAAAATGTTTCAGCTTGAAGTGTTGGCTCACCTATTGCTATTTCGTTCACAGTCCGTCTTGCAGTCTGTCTGTTTGAGTGAGCTCTATAATGGCTGCGCGGTTTAGACTTGCAGCGACTTTTGTAGTGATTCAGTTTTTTACAGCTGGGACACTTTTGACCAAATGCTGGACACTTGTCCTGCTTGGCTGCATGGCTAGCTCCACATTTGGAGCAATTTGTGACGGTCTGTGGGAATGAAAGGGGCTTAGGCTTGTGCTTGCTGTTCCGAACTGGTTTTACTGCATTTTACAACATTGGTAACTTGTGTTTCTAGTGTCTTGCTGTTTTTTCAGTCCTCTCGTGTATTCGACACACTGAAATAGCTTTAGCAAGCGTCAGCTCACTATTTCTTAACAAAGCTTTTCTTAATGTATTGCTAATGACACCGCTCACGATGCGATCACTGAGTAGCTAGTCAGTGAGGTCTCGAAAGTGACAACATTTAGCCTTGATCCTCAAATCGCTGATGAATGATTCAAGTGTCTCACCTTGCTTCTGGTGTAAAACCTGTATCTTTCCATCCTCCTATTGTGCTGAGGATTGCAGATTTCACAAAACTTTCTCTTCAAACATTCCGGATCCTCTCTCGACTCAGCAGGAGTGAGTATCTCTCCGTCTGCACCAGCCACACGTACAGCAGGAGCATAAACGAATGAGCGTTCTCGTTCCACGGCGTCCGGTCCAGCAATATTTGGGAGAATGTAAGCCCTTGTTTTTGCTGGCTTGTCAGAGTGGACAGCGGCGATAAAAATATCATATTCCCATTTGAAAAAACGCCAATTAGAGGGTCGGATCTGCGAAATCCGTCTGCCATGGTGGGGCGACTGTGGCGTTCTTTTTAATGACTTGGCTAACACTGTGCAGGATAAGCAATATGGTATCCAAAGAGGAATATAAATGTAGAAGTCCGTTCTGTCTTCTGACACCACTATAGATTTAATCCGCCCAAGCACATGTGCACATAATGGCTGATACCAAAACATATATTCCAGGTACTGTTCTGATTGGATTAGCCAACACAGGTACGGTGGCTCATAACAGACAAATGGTGCAGAGTGATCATTTAACCAACTGATCTCCAATAACTTTAGTCAGAGATGGATAAAGAGATAAAACAAACAGGAGAGGAAGAAGAGAAGAACTGCAAATAACATGTGATGTCATCATTTTTAATCACTTATTGGATCTGTATATGATGTGTTTTGATTAATTATACATTTTCTTATTGTGAAACATCCTGAAAAACAAACTAAAGTATACTTACTTTGTGTTATTAAAATGTTGCATGGAAACCCTGGGTAGTTTTGTGCAGGATAAACAGGTTAGCTGTTTGAGTCTGTCTGCAGCTGCTCAGACTGTCCCAACTCATGCCATCTGGATCTGTTTTGGATCTGTTCATAGGAGCTTATTTTGATGAGCATATAGACAGCTCTATAAATGCTGAGGCATTTGTAATGAAGTATGTCTGATCTTTCTCCACATTTGATCTTCATGTTCTGCCTCCTACATTTGATCTACTCAGGTCACATTTGAATAATTAGATTTAAAAAGAAATGTAAAATTAGGATTCAGCTTCATCTAATCAGCTACTTCAAGCTGGCTAAATGATGAGTGTGGACATTTTGATAAAATGATATATTTTATATAAAATTTTATTCAGTCTATGGTGACAAAATGGTCCGACTCTTCTTTCCTTCTATCATGGTCAGCATTGATACTTCATATTCCGAGGTGCACTGGATTAAAATGAAAGCTCTCTTCTTTATTTACCTGTTGCTATGTTGAATCGTAGTTTCGGGGCTCTATTGATGATGGCTTTCTTTCTCTACAGAGTGAACCAGAGCTCTTCAGTACCTCATTCCATTGAACGACACTGAATTTACTCTGATCAGCTCAGGGGTCTCAAACTCCAGTCCTCAGGGCCACTGTCCTGAAACTTTTCCACGTGTCCCTGCTGCAACACACCTGAATAAGATTAGTAGGTCATTAGCAAGACTTCAGCATGCAGTCAAGTTCTATAGAGTCTTGCTAATGACCTACTAATTGTATTCAGCTGTGTTGCAGCAGGGACACGTGGAAAAGTTTCAGGACAGCGGCCCTTGAGGACTGGAGTTTGACACCTGTGGCTTAAGACAATCTTGTGAAACAGTTCTGATGAAGTGTAACAACACAGAGCAA
>VVHJ01008493.1:10608-44212 GCA_015107715.1 Tylochromis polylepis | reverse complement strand
CTCCAGGGGAATTTTTTTTTTTTTTTTTTTTTTTTTTTTTTTTTTTTTTTTTACTATTTTGCAGGAAATTGGCTCTCGCTAATGGAAATTTTGACGTTAGGTCGTGGTTGTTAAGAACTGAACAACTAGCCGAAAGAGTCGAGAGAGAAAATAAAAGCTGTAGCCCAGCTCATTTTGGTGCTTCTTCCCATCTGGCAACACTTCAGTATACAAAGAAATCTACTTGCCATGCTTACAATACAAAAACACAAGCGTCCTCCTCCTATCGGACAGAATTACCTTCTTTTGGTCCTAAAGTGTAATGGGAATGTTTTTGTCTAGTGAATGTGCCCGCGTCCTCGACCAATGGCTGCAGAAAAAGTGCTCATAAATCATCCATTATCTCTCCAGCCGCACGGCAAAATATAAACACTGCGGGAATTGCTTCGACAACAACAGGTATAGCATAACAATGGCTATTTCCCTTACACTAACAAGGTCTTGAGCCACTCTGTTGTATAATTAAGATGCTGATAAATGGGGAGTCTTTCAGCTGCAGCCAGCGCGTTTGATTGGACGCAGAGCCCAGAAGGAGAGAGCCTGTGCATCAATCAATATGAACAGTTTGCCGAGGCCTGTCAAAATGTCAACCCCAACACGTTTATAAGTCTGCACATGAACGCGCACGCGCGCACGCTATCTGAATAACAACTCATCCTGTGGCACGGGCTGCTGTCGCTACTGATTCATCATCATTAGTAGCATTTAAAGCGCAGAGTCTCCAATAAGGGGATGCATATGTCAAGGGTGTGCTAGGAGAGAGGGGAAAAAATGCGAAAAATAATCTCCTACTTCGCGGCATTAATCAAAAGCACTTCCTTCGTGGAGCCGGGATTAAAGCCCGTCATTGACAGTTGCATGACACTCATTTGTGTTAATTAATGCATGGATTTAGCCCTGCTGTGCTTACTCATTCCTGTCACCCTATTATTCTGCCATTCATATCACACCCACCTTTTTGTCATCGCTTCATTAATATAATATAATATATTCCCATCTCTCCGTCACTCACTGTGGCAAAAAAGGGGGTTTTATGGGCACATCAGGCTTCACAAGAGCTTTTGAAAAACACCCGAAGAGGCAGAGACAAATGGACTGTGCATGTGCATGAACAGTTGGACCCAAACTGTCAGTACAGCGTGTTAGAAGTTGGCATGGGAAGCATGTGAAAGAGATAGCCATTAGCACCTGTGGCTTTTGGCTCTGTAGCTGCGCCAGATAATGGACGGAGAAACGAGGACACATCCTGATGATCGCACCCCTTAATTCTGACATGTTAAAAACCTGCAGAGCCGCATTATAAGGTAATGGAAAGAGAAGAATAGCCGAAATCACTCATCTTAATGCATTTCTTGGGTACATTTGCATTATAAATGTAGAATAAAAACGAGGCTTCTTTGTAAGGGCAGAAAGAGGGGGGACTTTGCAGGGATTTAACAACAATATGAATAATTTCTTTCGGAGATGCTCGGTGTAACTGCCTCGCTTAGAGAGCTGCTGACTCTTTGGTTTTGTGGGAGTGCCACCTTGTGTGAAGGTTGGTTTACGTATGCGCACAGATGATCTTTGCAGCCAAGCTACGCAGCTGCACAAAAGCAGCTCGACTGTCGTGACCAATGTCCTTTAAAGAAAGGAGCCGACGGACCCTCGGCAGCCATCACAGCAGTGTCCAGGTGACAGTCTTTGCTGCAAGACCTTTATTTACATAATCCTTAAAAACAAAACAAAAAAAAACAGTGTATTTAAAGGTCTGGCATCAGGCCTGGAAGATGTTTTTGTATCGTTTTGTTCCTCTATGTGTTTTTTTCCCCCTCTGTACTGAGAAAAATGTATTTTAGAGTCACATTAAAATTGACTTTTATTCAGGAGAAAATGTAGAAAATATCACTTAACAAGCAGACCAAAGCCGAAAAGCATTCAGTGACCCAGTAGTACTATAATGCGACTAACTATTATCGTCATTATTGCGACCTTTCGCTATTGTAATCATAACTCCAAGTCCAGTAATGGGAAAGAAAATGGCCTTTAGATAATAAAAATGTTGTGGTCTCAAAAAAAAAAAAAATTAGACAAAGGGGGGAAAAATAGAAAAAAAAATTAAACCTTTTGTTAATTGATGAGATTATTAGATTAGATGCAAAATGTCCTGCATATAATTGCATGCATTAATCCTGATTTCCTCATGACATTATTTATAACAACAAATATTATACATAAAGTCTGTTGCTGGATGTCATTATGTTTGTCGTGTAATAAGGAGAGCTTTGGTTTTCTCTGCACACAGCATCAGTGTGCATATAAGGCTCTAATAAATGCCACACTCTGTAGAGTAAAACTTAGAGGTCACTGCTACCTTCCAAGTAGCCTTTCCAAGACTAAAAACATAAGTGTTAGTGTGTATGTTAGACTGGCATCAGTAGCAGTCTTGTGTCCTTTCCAAACGTGAGGAGTATGCCATTAGCTTTATTATCATGTGAGGTTACAGGTTACGTTAGAAAATTATCTGGAACAGCCACAGCGTGGGAGCCAATGTGTGAAATTAGAATAATGTTCTCATGCTCGTCATTTGGTTTGGGAAAGTTCACACTCCAGCAAGTGCAGCTAGATTGGTGTTAGATACTCCGACTCATCAGGTATTCCCCATTTTTTAAATTCTTTTCTCATGTAACAGAAAAAGAAACACCGAACGATAAGTTTTTCATTACGGTTTAATTTACTTTTCCCTTTTTTCAAAAGAAAGAAAAAATCTGGGCTGAACAGCTTCACCCTCAGTTATTATTTTACCCTCATATGATGCTTGTGCATATTTAATACACTTACAGTAGCTTTCTCCAAGAGCCTGCTTTTACTTTCTGCTGTGAGAAATCCATCGCTGTACATGCTCAAATGCTACTGGAATTTCAATGATAAATTAGTCACAGTTATTACTGTAAGCTACATTATGGCGTGAGAAGTGTTTGATAAGTGTACCAACATTAGCCTAAGGGGCTTAGCAAACAGTCAGTAAGGAAGGAGCATTATTTTTGCATTTATTGACTGAAACTAGCTCTGTTAGCTGCACTGGTCCCTATCTGTGGCATCAGAGCGAAACAGGGGATGCTTTAAATTGACAAACCACATCATTTTATATCCATATAAACAATTTCCCTTTTGACTCATGTGTTTTTTGATGTCTGTTTTTTGTTTGTTTGTTTTGTTTTGGGGTTTTTTGCCAAATCTTAAAAAGGCCCCTCTATGAATCATGGCTTTCTTAATTTAAATGAGCCTGTATCACTCTTGGCTACCAGGCTACCGTGTCTCGGGCTGCTCTATTTGAAGTGATTTTGGCTCCGGTTCATACTGTTTATCACACCCCCCCTCCCAGATTAGTGTTGACCCTAATGTCTGAGTCTTGAAGAGCACCACTTGTTTCCTCGTGCGTTGCCAAGGCAATACCCTGCAAGAGCAAAGGACAAGAGGGAGGGGAGCCATGGCTGAGGTGCAGACGAGGGAGACTTCTCCTGCATTGATTTTTTTTTTTCCCTAAGCGTTCTTCAAAAGTAGATGCAGTGAGAGAAAACTTGGCTCAGAATCTGCAAGAACCGAAAGCACCAAGTCTTTACCAATATGTCCAAGAAGAGGAAAGCAACACGTCAAAACATATTGGCAGGAGGAAAAAAACTGAAAAAGGGAGAAAAAGACAAACTCCAGCTTAGAGCACAGAAAACATGTTTTCCCCCCTTCAGCTCGCATTGACTAGATGTTCTTTGCATGAATCGATGCTGTTTAATTAAACTTTATGGCATAGAGCGAGTGATGGTCACAAACTTTTGAGGGCTATGAGACCATTTAATTGCAATGTGTTCCACTGCTTTAAGATAATGAGTGAAAAATGATGAGAACCTGCCCCCATTCACAGCTGTTCTTTGATATTCATGAACAAATGTCTGGGGTGGATGTTAGTGATACCTCTTACTTTCATCTTCCTCCCCTGGCTCTTCCCCGAGTGTCTCCTAGCATACAGGCTGAATAACACATCTGAGGCAGGGTGCTCTGCCATAAGCATTGATTTTGCATGCCTGAAAAGGCCAAGATAATGCCCGCGCATAATTGATGAACTTATCAAACATTGAAATACCTCGTTGTATTTTTATAAATAGTGAGGAAAATGGTAAAGAGGCGAAGTGGCTGTTTGCTGGGGAATGAGGGTAAAAGACAGGAGGGATTACTTGTTGAATGAGAAACCACATCTGAGGGTTTTTTATCTCTACAGATTTTAATCTTTCTTTCATTTTCGCTTCTCTTCGGTGCTTTAAAAGAAAAAAAAAAACTTTCCTGTGCACTCTACCAACCTCCTTCCCCGTTTGGTGTCATCTGGGTGAGTGTTTAATTCTTTCTCATTAATGAGCCCGAGCTTTGATGTGACACTTCGGATGCACCGTGGAACCTGGGAGGTCTTAACATCTGCCCACACCTCAAACAACATCTGTAGACAAGACAAACAACAGAACCAGAGGAGGAACTCTCCGTCGACGACCTCTAACAACCCCCTCTCTTCTTTTTTTTCTTCCTTTTTACATCATCTGTATTTTATCACGGAGCCACCTCTTCGGCGCTGTCTCATATCGAGCACTGCATGATCAACAGCGGCAAGATGGGAGCTGACAATCGATGATCCTCGTCATCTAAATCATGGCGCCTGCAATACCTGGCTAAGAAGCATCATGAATAAAAGACAAAGTGAAATCCGATGGATAATCATTTTGATGTTGATAGGAGCTGAAGGGAAGATCAGTGGTGTCATTTGGAGTGATGTCTCATTTACTTCTGTTTACATCTAATTAATATAGCCTCCAATTATTTAATGTGTCCCCCCGTTAAATTTTCACGTGATGTTTATTGTTCTTACTTTAAGCTGTTGAGTCTTGTCTGAAATGAACTGCTAATGCGATCACGTTGCACAAAGAGATGTGTTTTTTGGGTATTTTTGTATTAGTTCCTGACAGAGATATGAGTTTTCTGGGAGCGGATGGCACAGCGTGCAGAGTCAGACTTTCACAAAAGATATCTGGTGTTTGTTTGTCAAGTGTTTACGCCTCCTGTTTGCACAGCCGCAACCCTGTCAGCCGTGGTCACAAAATCACAAGCCAAAAATTATTCCCCGTCCAATAAGAAGTTGTTAAACACACACTGATGCCAGACTCTCGATTTTGTGTCAATTAACACTTTGGGCTCTAATGTTCACAGCTATCGTGAACATGCGAAAACACCAGCAGGAGGGAGAGCAAAAGTGAGGAAGGAAGTGTAAATTATTGGCACGATCCTAAAAATACATAGAAAGTGTACCTGCTACAGTTAAAAAAAAAATAATTTTTTTTTAAAAAAAACAGCAGCCTGACTGCTGCACAAATGAGGTGTAAATGTTGCCAAAGCCTATTTCTGTATTCTCATAAATATCACTGTGCTCCTGTAGATTATGCTCCCTAAAGGAGTTTGAGAGCAGGCTGACAGACGTTGCATGACGATGTAGGAACAGGCTTTTACTTTTAGCTAAATGTCATACAGGTATATGCATGAAAACAAGTATTTGAGCCAGGTTTAAAAGAGCACTCTGGTCATTTAGTCCTTCACTTAATTAGGGAACACAGACAGGAAAGAATTCCACAGAACAGCAAGAAAAAAAGTCCCGATTTCCATAAGGGAACTGAGCAGAGTCTCACTGTGCCTAAAAGTAGAGGAAGCAATTTCGGGTGCTCATGTTTCTTCGAAGATTCAATTCATTTTTTAGTTAAACAACGTAACGAGTGACTTTAAGCAACTGACAACTGGTTTGGACATTCATGATGAATGAATCACTGAATCATCGGTACGAACAACTCACTGAATAAGAAAATCTCCGGTTCTCTAATATAAAATCAAAAGCAACAACCTTTGCACGTAAAACGATTGATGGGAGAAATCACTGGAAACTGAGCATCATCAGTTGTACATAAGCGCTAAACATGACAGTATTTGGTAAAAACAGATCACTTTGAACTTTTGGCCAATTTGGGTGTAATTCAGAATATATGGTGCACAAGTGCAACCAGATTTCCAGCTGAGCACACAAATAATTGTAATGTTAAATCAAGCAGCAGGCTCCCGTGCTTCTCTGTTGAAGCACACCGAGGGCTTCATTAACGTTTTTAAGAGTGGAGAAATCATGCTTCCAGAAGCAGCAGGTACTCCCCCGCTGGAAAACTCTTAAATATGGTAAAAAAAAAAAAAAAAAAAAATTCCAAATTTTCCCCAAGTTAAAGGGCAACAGACTGCATATAAAAGATGCACTTAGCTGCCAATCACTCACTGTTTGTGGATTAGACTAGTGTTTCAAACATATTACTTTCTTTTTGGAAGTTATGAGTGAAAAAAAGTTGTTGTTTAACACCATTTAGCTTGGTTTTCAAGCTGCATGCATAATCTGTACATGTGAAACACATCAGTACGGAACAGCCTACCTGCTAATTAACACATGAGCAGAATAACACTAGAATCACACTCGAAAAACAAAAACTGGAGCACAGACATCTTGGATGGTCTGTTGGTATAATTAACCACACAGCAAGCTGTATTATTTGCCAGATAATTACAGATCAAGAGGTTCAGTAAAGTGCCTCCAATTAGCTGAGGTGATGCCTAGCAGCAACACTGCATCTGCGTGTGTCCACGCACACGTGTCACTCATATCAGTCACGCCTCTAAACATATATAACTTTCAAAGTTAGACAGATAAGGTGATAGAATTAACTTTAAGGAGCATGAGTGTTTCCTGGACTTTTTAAAATGGTGTGTCACGGGGTTTCGAACAAGTCATAAATCACAATATGCAAATAACTGTGAGCAGACCTCCTGCCTCCATAAACATGCATGAGGAGAAGCAGCTGTCCATAAGAAAAGAGCACAACTGCAAACCAAATGCAGTCTGGTTACAATCATAAATATGTTTTATTTCATTGTTGGGTAGACAAAAAAAGAATGTCTCACCTCAGGAAACAATGGGCAGTCATTAAAAAAATTGTGTTATTTCACCTCTATTATTAGCACTTTTAGTGTATATTGTTATTTAATATTAACAATGATGTATTGAGCAGGACAACTTTGTTTTCCCCCATAAAAAAGGAGGCCCAATCCTTCTTGTACCCTCTATAATTTCCGGCAATGGCTGCAGCACCAGCCTTGCCCCTGACAAAGAGCAAAACTTCTACACTGGCTTCATTTTTCAGCCCTAGAGGTTGTCAGTTGGCTAAAATATAAAATCTCCAGCTCAAGCTGAGATTAACTTGATGATGTTATTAGGGTCATCAATTTAGGACGCTCTAACAACACCACAGAAGATGCGCCCTACTGTTTTTGCATGCTGAGTAATGCTCCATGTTAACACATAGAGCACTTTTAACCACACAATCCCCATGGGCTACAGTATTCTTTGTGCGATGGTATTAGCTGTGGCCAGATAACGTGTCATCCCTTGCATAGTGAGCTGCGTTCATTGAATGGTAATGTGTGGTAATCTTATGGTAACAGGGACTGACGTCAACCTAAAACTGAAAATCCTTATCGGGTGAACGAGCCCGTGGATTTGGTGGTACTTGAGAATACAAATGCCCGCTCTCCTCAATCTGCCACATCTCCGTGCATACTGTACGGGATCTACATTTGTCTCCTGGTCTGACATGCCTACAAATATGACCCAGCTAATCCACAGGGCATTTCACAGGGGAGAAATTATGGAGCACTGCCCAAAACTGCCCAAAAAGCACTCTCAGCATGATCAATATGTGCATATATATAAAATGTGGGTGTACAGCAAAAATAAATAAATAAATATGGGAGAACAAAGGGCCAACATGTATTCCCCAAGATTACAGCAGCCAAATATTAATAAAGCGAGTGACGCTCTATGACTACCAATCTTTTTCAACTTGTTACCACTGGAAGGTTGTGAGACAGGCTTCGAGCGGGACGATCTCTGATTGATGACTAGTCATGAACATTCATTACATGCAAATTCTAATGTCTATAATACTTCCAGAGTTTAAAATGATACATGACTAATGCTAATGTGATATTCTGGGTGCAGTGATAATGAACTGATGGCAGACATATGCTGAAGAAGAGGTGGGCTTTTTTGTGTGTGTGTGTTTTGTTCATTTAAGCCAAACACATTAATCATCATCTGATCATCTGTTTCAAATCAACTTCTAATTTTCCCCATTTGGCGTTTAATGTGTAAAAAGTTTCAACAGACGCCCTGAAAATCAAAATCTCTCACTTGCAGTTTCACCCGGAAAAAAAAGACACTACCAGCAGCGCTTGTCACCTTGTAAGCGGTTCATACAGACGAAGCACTTTCACATGCAGCGGGTTCTGTTTTCCACATGCAGATTGTTTGCTCTTGTTTATAGCAGACAGCCTGCACCGCTTTAAGATTCCAAGTCAGAGATACATATCGCAAGTCATCATTCTTTTTGCTGAAGGAAGCAATGTTGCTGACATTGCCATGTTGCATTAGAGTCACACCAAGAAAACAAGGGGACATAATCTAGGACATGCTGTCTGGATTCATCGGAAACAACTTCATATAATCGAGTCTGAGCTGCAGAATTCCTTCTTCTCAGACAGGCCGAAGCTCTCAAACCAACGGGATCATCAACTCCAACCCCCGCCCCCCCCACAGCAGCAGCAGCAGCAGCAAAAAAAGCGAATGTATCTCAAATCTCAGTACTAGGCAGTAGACGGATTTGGAACACACACTACAGACTCAATCAAACGAGTCTCTAAATGGCATTAAGAATGATGCGGATAAAAAAATAATATTTACACAAAAACAGGTCACGACTCAGAACTCATTAACCATATCTTTTTGCCGTGATTTCATTTAAACAGATTTGATCCGATGTGGCAAGATACTGCACACACTGCAGTGCAGCATGCTGCCTGCTTTGCGTCAGCGAAATGAATACTGTGCTACCTTGCTCTCATAACTCCTGTTGTGGTGCCCTTGAGCAAAAACTGGCACTAGTGGGGCTTTCAAGCCAATGCCACTGGGAGACCGACTGGGCTGGAATGAACTGTTCACCGAAAGGCTTGTTGAGAGAAATCATCATCTCCACTCACCACCCTTGCAGATGGGACAGCACTGATCTGGCTCGTACTCCGGGTCCACGCACTCTGTCTGTGGGCAGGCTGCCACAGAGCACAGCACCTCTCCGCTCGGCTCACACCTGCACTTCTCACATGGAGACACCTGATAGCAGAGAAAAAAACAGGAATTAACACTCTTACAAATAGTTCATAACATGTACAAGTAAACAAGGGCAACATAAAGTCCTCCTGTATTAATTCATTTCTTGCTATCTTTGTCTGAGATCCTTTTATTTCATGTCCGTTTAGCCAATTTTCTGCCTTTCTACAGCTCTCTCTCTGTCTCTCAAACACACACAACAACCTGCACACACAAAGCACGCCTGCCTGTCTGGCTCCTTTAAAGAGTGTGTGCATTCAGTGTCACAAAGCCACATCTATAGGGAAGCCCCATCTTTCTCAACTTCATTGCCAATGAATGCCTCATTTTAGAAAGGGCTGAGTCGAGAATTGAACTTCACAATCGAATCAGGGGGATATGGAGAAATCAATAGGAATGGGAAACAAGAAGGAAGATGCTTCCAATTTTCTCGCCACGTGATCAGAGTCAGAAATTACTGACTTATCCGAGCGGTCCTGTATATCTCAAAGTATAGCAAGTGTAGGACAAAGGCAGAGTGCACTTTGAATTACATTTATCCTACAGCCCACAGTGTCCATGCAAAGCTCAGTTTAGCAGCTGCATGTATAAAGTCATATACATGTAGTCTTAACAAGAGAGCAAAGGTTAATTCCAGCATTGCTGTAGATTGCAGAGGCTTGCGCCTCCGCACGGCACTCCACTGTGAAAATGGATTGAGGTAGCACTTAGCACAATGCCCCAGAATGCAGCAATCAAGCATTAAAACCTGCCTGTTGCTTAGTTTCAAAGCACCCCCTCTTCACACAGCACAAAGGCTGATGTATGCGGCTAGTGGAAGTAGAGGCTTTCTGTAGATTTGGCTCAGCAGAGAGCTGTCAGCAACAACATGAGTTAGAGGAAGACATCCCATATTAGCCCTAACCACCTGGTGAGACACTATCCATTATAAATAGGAGCATTAGGCGCTGATAAATGAGACCTAACGCTGAGACTGTGGTGCAGTCCTGAGCCGAACCTTTCAAAGTGGTGTCAGAAGATAAAACAACGATCTCACCAGTGTATTTCTTCTTCCTCAAACACCCACATGCAGCAGTGTGCTGTGCTGCGCTGTTGTAACACTACTATAACTGTAACTCTTATCATGTGTATCAACAAACTGAATGTGGAAACACTCTGCTGAAGCTGCACTGCTAAATTCAGCCTCCAGTAACATTGTGCAGAGGAAAAAAAGGGAAAAAAAAGACAAGTGCTGACCTTTGCCATTATAAATTTGCTTGCCTGCCTGCATGCTGCAAGGCGAGGTAACTAGCTTCTGTGTAGTGCCTGTGATAAACTCCACTCATGGCGAGGGAGTGTTCTGTCAGCACTTCTTTCAAGTTGGAGCATGTCAAAAATGAGTGAATGCAGTTAATGGGCTCACCTTAAACTCTTCTAGCGATGCGTAGATCTTGCCCCGAAACTCACAGTAGTTCTTTTTCTCCTTGCACTGTGGGCAGCACTGGCTAGTGTCCACTTTGATGCAGCGAGGGTGGACCTTGGGACATTCTGGCTTGGAGCACAGAGGGCCTTCATCTGTGCAGAGGCAAGGGCACGTTGAAGGGCCCGGGGTGAACTGCTCGCCGATGGCAAAAACAAAGCCGCTCTCATCCATGCAGCCTTTCCCCCTGTAGTCTGGGTACGCATACTCGTCGATGGCGTCCAGGGAGAGGGTGACATCACTGGTCGGGGCTTCGTCTATTTGGTTCAGACTGTCCTGTTCGCTCCACAGCTCCTGGGAATTGTCACCTTTAGATCCTCGCGCCTGAGAGCTGAGGTTTGACCTGGCAGTCCTGTTGGGCCCTACAGCATTGATTTCCTGCGGCTGCTGCTGGGCCACGTATCCCAGCGGATCCTCTGCAGTCTGCTTGTCCTGATGTTTGTCCTCCCTAGCTTGGGTCAACACCCTTTCCAGACGCTCTTGGCTCACTGGTAAGGTCGCGATAGGATTACACAGAGCGCCGCTCATCATCAGGAACCCAAGAACAAAGAGAACTTCTGCTGTCATGGCAACGGAGTGCAGCATCTCTCCCCACCACCAGTGAGGTGGGAAAACACCTTGGCTCACATAACACACTTCACATCTCAGGTGTGAGCCAGTCCATCTGGAAAGAGAAAATTAAACTGGGGTTATGTGCTCGGCATTTTGTCACTTTTTATCCAAGGTGTGGCTTTTGTCTCATTTAGCCTCGAGAACAGGGCAAGAAATTCACTTCAGAGCACTGCTTCATCATGTCTGTCGAACACCCCACCGAGTGTGATGCAAGCCTGCAGGATCAGTGTATTGGATCATCAGGACAGGGAGCATTCATGGGGCCGTTTTAGGAAATCGATACTGCTTCATACTGTAACACTTCCCTGCATCAATCGAGCACAGCGGTGATAAAGTAAAAGAAAAATGGCCACCCCACCCCCCCACTCAACCCCCAACAACTTGAATCTGGCAATCGTAAGCGCTTGCTCCTCTTAGGGAGAATCAGGATCAATGTCTAGGTTTTTTTCTTAAATGAATCCTAGTCAGCTGTACAAAAGGAAAATTCGATTTGAAAATAGAACATAATATCAGTGTGGAAAGATGAATTTCCTTTGCTAGAGCTTACAGATGTAGCCAGCTTTTGCAAAGAGGAGCATTAAAAGTTTCAGTTGAAGAAACCCTCTAAAGCTCTGTCTGTCTGTTTTTTGTTTTTAAATCAGAAGTAGAAGCACATCACTTTCCTTACAGCTTTCAGCACTGCCAGGAGTCAATATACAACAGCTGAAGTCAAGGAAAATCCCAGGATCAACTGCAGACGCTGCACACACTGCAAATTTCTGAAAAGCTGTAGTTAATGTTTTTGTTTTTATCTCCTGCTTAACTTGATTTACCGCGCTGTCTTGAAATTCAAATGCCCACTATGATGCTCTGCTGCATTCAGTGCCCTACTTCCATTCATTTCCCTTCTCCCACCAAATGTTCGGCTGAGCTCGTCGCTGAGCTCCGTCTGACGGGCTTGTCTAAGCGTTGACATCTGCGGTCTATTTTGTTAAAAAGAAAAGGTGAGATTACCCCTCATCGATTGACTCGACAATTAACTTAAGAGCTGTCCGCGTTTGTTTAACAGATAGTTCACCATATTGATTGGTTTGTCAGCGTCAATGAACACAACTAATTTCCAACAGAGTGTTTAGGAGCCCTAAACAGCAGGTGAAGAGCTGAAATGGTAACGCATACAGCAGAGATAACAGCCACATTAATTCTACTGCGAGGAAAACAAAGTCTGCATGTTTTAAGCCACGCATTTTGATATTCATTAATTCTGCTCCATTCTGAAGGGGAAAAAAATGCTGGAATTGACTGCTGGCACACCAGTAGTATTTGAGCAGTGTTTTAGCTGATTTGCTATGTTTGAGGCTGAATCCTTGGAGCTGCTGTGGAACTGAGAGGAAGCAGAATGAGGTGCATACCGATAACACTGTTGCAGCTGAAAGAGCGAGAGACAGAGCGACAGAGAGAGAGAGAAATGCCTATGCCTCATTAGAAAAAGGACCTCATTTGGCTTTTTTCAGTCTCACCTCTCCACCTTAACAGCTGCTACTGGCTGTCACATTAACACCGCTGCTGGTTTTTGCTGTTGTGCTCTCCATCCAGACTGAGCTCTGGGTGGCCCTCAGGCTTTGCTGGCAACTGGGAGCAGAACTATCCATAACATCATGTTAAAGGACACGAGGATGCCAATAGATCTATATTTGCCCTTCAATGTCAACGCTCCCACGAATAACCGGCGACAAGTTAATTCCAAAGGTAACATGGTCGGTACAGTGTGTGAACAAGCTGATAATGAGTCATGTGGGTGTTATGTCTCACAGGCGTTCTCTCCTTTCTCATTACGTAAAAGTTGCTGGAGTTTGTGTAACTCTGACTGTCACTTCGCACAAGTGCGAACACGGCAGCATTGTGACTTACTGAACTTCATCTGTGCAGCGTAACAAGAAGATGCAGTGCATTTCATAACCCTTAATCGGGTTAAACGTGAAAAGGTGCACTTGGTTAAGTGACATGAAATAACAGTTTGTGTTTGTGCCCTGTGAATAGGCTGTATATATAAGACGGCCGTAACCACTGTGACATCTGTGAAGCCTCAAGCTGAGTGTTTTTCGGTTGTCAGCATCTTGGTGTTTTGACACCAGACACAACACAACTCTAATTAGGACCAATATGTACAAAAACGTCATGTCTTTCCCATCCATCCATTTTCTGCTTAGCCAATTTAGGATCTCAGCGTGCTGGAGCCTATCCCAGCTGTCATAGGGTAAAAGGCCAGGTACAGCCTGGGCAGGTCGCTACTCTGTCATGGGGCGAGCATGGAGTGAGAGACAATCGTTCATGCTCACACCTATGACCAGTTTAGAATCACCAATTAACCTAACCCCATGCAGATCTTTGGACTGTCGACTGTGCTTCGCGCGCTGCTGCAACAACATCACACAGTCACTTCTATTTATGCTCGCCGTAAAGGTGCAGAAAAGCACTGCAGTATTCTCCTGTATGATAGGTGTCACCACTCAGACAATGCCGCCACATCAGCGCTGATATAGGAAGCGAAGAAGTCAAAACTGGAAGCAAAGACATTGCCGAGTGTTTGGGGGGTTTTTGAAATTTT
This sequence comes from Tylochromis polylepis, assembly GCA_015107715.1. Lineage (NCBI taxonomy): Eukaryota > Metazoa > Chordata > Actinopteri > Cichliformes > Cichlidae > Tylochromis > Tylochromis polylepis. The sequence continues at coordinate 30,253 of VVHJ01008493.1, read as the reverse complement.
TTCCACAGTCTCATCTTTTCAAACTGTTACAACATCTTCTTCTTTATATCTATATATTTCTGAGATTCTGTACTGATATACCATTAAAACAGCTGTTTTAATAGCATAAAAAAGAAAATCTTAGATCTTCTTGCTGTTAGACAACATTACTAACTACTACGCCACTGTGCCACCCATGCCATTTTTTCATCCAATAACACTTCAAATTAAATATTTAGACCATAAACACTTGAAGATCATAGATGAGCCATTTCCCCCACAGACTAATATACAATAATACCATGCACGTAACCACAGGAGTCGCCCCCTGCTGGCCATTAGGAAGAATGGAGGTTTAAGACCCTTCTTGTTTGATAGATTAAAAATCTTCACAAGCTAAAAAGAAGTCAATCGTTTTAGTTTGTGTTTATTCATTTCAAACGCTTCAGACCAGCTTTAAGATCCATCATCACTGGCTTCACTTTTTTCGGCTGTGGAAGCTACACTTGTCTTTTATATTCAGTCTATGGTGCTGCATTTTAAAGAATGGTCTGGCTAACCAGTACATCTATTCTCTTCCTATTCAGACAATAATAAGCACTGAACACACTTAAGTCTCTTTTCCATTATTCCTCCAACACACAACACAGTCAAAGGGTTGCTAACCATCTATTTACAGAGTTGTTATACACTCGTGACGTGAGTACTCACTACAGAACTACATGTGTACCCATGGCTGAAAATAGTCCTAAACAAATGTACCATTTACTTGCTTTTGTATAACTTCTACTTCAAACCACAGCTCCCTGCTGTTTTATGAAAACACATACCCTTGATAAAATAAAAAAAAAAAAACTATTACATCTAAGACCCATTTCATTACTTCAGGAATCAATGGGATAGCTACTAAAAGCCGCAGACAGGTTTTGGTTCTGGTTTTATTTATTTATTTATTTATTTTTCTTATTGGATTTGTTAAAGGTAAGAAAATGATACAGCAGCATCTTTTTTATCTCTTGACAACAAACTCTTTACAAAAGTATGCAGATTCTCAGCATCGGCAAATCAAATTGTTGCCTACATCCATTAGCCTTATCCTTATGCCATCTTGCCATTTTCATACAGATCACATCTTTTCCAAATGTCTATCTAATTAATTCTCCAGCACACAGCATAATGTGTGCCAAATGTCAGGAAGATTTACAGACTGGATTGAAAACACTGAAAACCTTTTCACTGTTCAAGATTCCTTTGTGGATACTTCTTCTTTACCACTCCTCAGGTTCAAGTGATGGCAAGCTTTTTTTTATAGTTATAATGTTGCATATAAGCTATTTGCTGGAAGGTCATGGATTTATCTTTGGCCTTCAGCTCTGCAAAGAATTCTGGGTTTTTTGCTTCACTGCTCTATCTTCAGTGCTCGCAAAGACGTTCTGGTAGGAAGGGAAAAAAACACAACTAAGAAGTGACATGAAGATACAATACAGTGTCAGTCTACATGTCGATGCAGAATACAGCAGTGAATATTACATAAATTATACGCATTAATCACCTAGTGCTTAATGGTTACCTTAAAACTTGCCTTGCCTTGTCTAGTGTCTTTCACGCTGCAACCATGGTCTCTTTAGGGACCTAATTGTGATGTAGCAACTCTGTGTTTTTACCGGCTGAGATAACAACAGTGCTCTTGCACTCGGTCACAAACCCTGCACAGGTGTGACCTCAAAGCACATCCCAGATTTATGCTAAGTACTGGCTGCAGCCATCAATCAAAAGCATACCAGAGTATATATAAGCTGGTATCACTGAGTTCATTCACACGTTTGACACTTCAGAATACCCACTTCTGAGCAAAAGAAAGAAAGAAAGAAATTCAGCTTTGCAAGTGGAAAAGCAACTCTCGAATTAACAGCAAATACTTATCGGTAGAAAACAAACACTTGATGGAAAATTAGATGTGTTTATGTGTATATATTTTTTTTATTTTTATGGGAGAACAGTAAATTTTTGAACCACACAGTCTAGTGGATGTGCCGTTTTCCCCTTTTTTAAATCACTTTGGCAAGTGGCAGGATTCTGCATTGTGCCAACTGAAGTGGTGCAAGCAATTATCAACTCACATAAGGTGCTAAAATGAGATTAAGGTCTAGGCAAAGACTTCAAAAAAAAAAAAAGTCAGTTAAACAAAAAATATGTATGAGAAAAGTTCAAATCCTCACAATTTCAGACAACATGCAGTTTATATTATATTACAGCGTCTTGGACCAAAACGGTTACACTAACACATGCATCATAATAGCGCCAATAAAAAAACAGAAGCTTATCTTTGCTGTTGTGCTTAGACTTGATCTGACAGTCGTCCAATTTTTGATTAATAAATAATGATGCAACCAGACTCCAAGAGAACAAACCACACACCTCAGGAATACAATATATATCTCAAATATACGACTAAAACGTCTCTGGAGTGGTCATATCGTATTAAAGTTTAATGACTGGGACTTTAAAGCAGGTTATGGTCGGCCAGCTTTCAGACAGTGATGTGAAAGTTGTCGGTTCAAACCTCAGGCCTGACAGGCTGAACAGCAGGAAGACCTCCGCTGGAAACTGACAGCAAAGGAAGCAGATTTCCCATGAAATACAACATCGCATTCATTAGTATAAAAAGCAGATTTGGGTCTCTAAATTCCAGCAAAACATGCGCTATAAATCATGCACTACTATAGAAAAATGTGGCTGTCTTGTCAATACATTTCATATTGCACTACACCATCCAAATCCCAGATAAATGTCTTTGGATTTGTTTTACTGGCTAATATAAGTCTGTGCATGAAGGGAGTTAGATGTCTCATGGGTTTAGCCAACCCCAAACATTATTCATGTCACTTTGTAGGTTAATGTACTGTCTGTAAATGACTTCACTGAACATAAAATGTCATTATTTCTGTTTGTATGGCTGATGTAACCTATTAAATATTCATATCTTATTTAATATTTCCTTGCTTGCTACATCAACACTGTTTTATGGACATTCCTGTGTTTTGTCACCTTCATTATACCCAGCTTATAGCAGAGGAAGGACTCTACCTTAATACTTTCCTACAAATTGGTTTTTAATAAGGTCAAACAACATATTTAAGGGAGAACATATGCAATTATTAATATTATACAATCAGGTCAAGAAGAAAAGCACTGACAGTGTTCTCCTGTTGTAATTCGCATTCACTGATCATAGCTACATCACAGTATATGAAACTTGCCACTAAATATTGTGCGCTTTTATTATCATTTATTATTTATTACGCTATTTGTTTCGACTGTGCCTTCAAAAGCAGCCTGCTGGTTTTTTCCACCTATATTTTTCCTGGGAAAAATACTAAATAATTAGATTTTCCCTGGATAAATTAGATCAAATTTATAGATACTAAGTGCTAGCCCAAAATTAAATTCCAGGGTATTAAGAAGATGTAAGAGATGGATGCATATCAGTCTATCCATTTTATAACAATGAGAACTGCCTTGCTGTATATTAAAAATTATGTTCCCCTCCTCCAACCCAAAATTCACCTGATATGCCTTCATATAGCTCTATCCTTCAATTCTCTGCATGCGGTTAGCATCAATTACCACATACACAGAAGATGTAACCTTGGAATTGTGTCTATCTAGCTGAAGGGAATTTTACAGGGACATGCAAACGCTTGCCCTCTTGAAAATTTCTGTTCGTACAGTTAAATGAATAAAAGATGTCTTAATTTCCACTAGGAATAAAATCAGAGTGAGAAAATCAAGAAAAGAGGAAACAGCTGGGCACCCTGCTGGGCACCCGGCATGGTCAGTGCTTAATAGCTAATCTTTTGGCAAGTAACACTACTTGCTGTAGAAGTTAAGAGTCATTTATTTATTTACTCTGGATTTGTTAAATAGTCTTGCAAAAGCTTCAATTTCTACGTTCTTTTGAGGTCTGGCCGCAGATTTTTCATGGCATTTAGCCCAGGAGACTATCAGAGCCATGTGGAAAAAAAACGGACTTTTGTTTCTTTTGGTATTTGACTTGAATTTTAAGGTGTGTTCAGGATCATTGCCCCAATGTAGAAGCCAGCCTCGGCTCGTCTTCTCATTTTTTTTTACAGACTCAAACTGTGATGCTTCTAGAGTTTGTTGGTATTTAATTGAATCTATTCTTCCCTCTGCCAGTGAAATGCTCCCTATTCTGCTGGCTGCAACAAAAGCCCAAAGCACGACCTATCCACCCCTGTGAAGTTGAAGAAGTCTTCTTTTCATGAATTCTTCTTTTTTTCTGTGAAATCTACCTCAAACACATCTGCATTTTTGCCTTTCTAGCAATGCAGGAGGTGGCTCTCTCTGAATATTGTCTTGGTCTTCCAGACCTCAACTTGATCTCCACCACTCCCATTAGCTTTCATCTTCCTAACGAACTGAGCAAACAGCTACCTGAATGCCTTCCTCTCATGGCAGTCCCTTGCTTTGTAGGTAGAGTGCTGCTTGGAGGAGCCCATGGGTGCAGATTTTTTGGCACAGGCTTTGAGAAGTCAGAGTATTTATAAAACTTTGGAACTGTCAATGTGATCTTTCATTATAACGTGTACGAAAAAGACTTGTAAAAGACTAAAACCTTGGAAAGATATCCAAGGTTATGGAAAGACTGGGGGTAGCTGTGGCTCATGAAGCAGAATGGGTCATCTATTAAATTGGAAGGTTGATGGTTCAAGGCGTGGCTCCTCAAGTCTGCATGGCAAAGTATACTTGGGCAAGATATTGAACCCCGAGTTGCTGCTGATGCATTCATTAGATTGCCAATGTGTGTAAATATTAGATAGAAAGCATTTCAGCATAGGGGAAAAAAGGTGCTCGTGTGAATGAGGCATGCACCTTTCCTGTTTTTTACACTCTACAGTTCTACACAATAGAAATGACAGACAAATCTATCTCCAAGTGTTGAAATAGTTTTTCCCTTTTGGAGTTCACTTCATTTTCTACTCACTTAACTGTTCACTGTTGCAGAAATGTGGGCCAACCTTTTGCATGCCACTATAATTATCCTTTGATAATACAATTGCATTTTGTTATTCTGCTCCAACCATTAAAATTGCAAATCTAACTCCTGCCGGTCCCCGTGCTATTACTTTTGAGGACCGACAATGCTTCCACTTCCATCTGACATTTAAATATTTCTGTGGCTTCCTGCACTGGAGTGAATGGACTCAACATCCAGCCTCGGTGTCTGGCACCAGGACCAGTTCAGTCATTATCGTCGCTGAAGTTATAAATCCCCTCTGTCAGAGGCCAGAGTTTTGTTTACATCTCAGGCAACCAAACATAGTAGGTTTGACCACTGAGGTGCAGCAACAATGATTAATCAAGACGGGATTCAGCCTAGCTGCTGGTTCACGCTTCAGTGAAGCTCACCATCGCATTGATTCATGACTCATAAATTATTGTCGTTTTCATTACACAGCAGAGCGAATATGGATGAAAAGTCCTGCCACAACAACCTGAGATCTGAGTGCAATTTTTAGCTCCACCTTGACAAATACGATACTATTATTCATATAAATTGAATTGGCAAGGTTTCAATAACACAAGCTGTGGTGCTTGAGTTGTGTAAAGGCTGACCTCCCTATTACTTTCTTCTTAGATGTCACTCAGAGAGGGCGGTTGATGGCTGTTCACTCTCGTAATAATGCTATAAATAGGGTCAAATGTACTGAGGCAGCTCACTCATCTCCAGGAATCTTCTACACCCCAACTAAGATGTTTATTTCTAATTAGCATTTAGTCTTAATTAATAGGAGTGGTATTTAAAAGAATAAATAGGACAATTTGCACATTTGATCCCAGTGAAACGCTTCATGGTGACAGAAAACGATGGGAAAGTGATGCAGCAGTGGCGAGACTACAGTATCAGCACCCTTTTTTGCTTCCCTCTCTGTGTAAGGCCAGTATAGTACACAACGTATGTCTGACAAGCAGCACTACCAGATAAGCAAACATCACATTCACATTGTCTTGGGGAATGCAACTCCTGCGAATGTCCCTATGTAAAATCAAAGTGGATGTCATTGAGAGGAAAACCATCTCCTCAGGGCTAGACAGACAAATATGCCCTCGCCACTGCATGCACTTCATTTATTGCACACAAATTACAGATTCTCCTGCTTAGACTCCTCCAACAACCCAACATGCCATCAACACAACAATTTACTCTGAGGTCTGCTTCAATTTATGACAAAGCCAATCGCAGGGGATGAGATGTGAAACGTTTAGGCAGCGGTGACTTGTGGGCTTGGATCTGACAGGGCTGAGAGAGTATTGAATTAATGATGCTGCGTTTTAAAATTCATTTTCATACAGATAAACAGTGTGAAATGATGAACTCCAATTAGAGCAATAAGGGACACTAAGGCAGGATCCAAGAGCATAAAGCCATCTGCCAGTGAATAAAGATTGCTGCAGGGCTGTCTAATTGAATTTTGTCCTCTGACTGTAAATCTTACTAGTGACCCAAATCAGAAGAAAGTTTGCCTAAACATGCAAACCAACAGCCTTTGCAAAACTGCCATGCAGGCTTTAAGGTTATATGCAGTGCAAGAAGGTAAGTGGTTTGCTCTTGCAACAAAGCCAACTATGGGAAATTTTGAGGCTGGAACTATATTAAGGAAAAGAGAATTAAAAAGAGGGTTTTTTTGTGTGCATTTCTCAATAAGAACAAAGAGAAGTGATGATGATGATGATGACAGTGATGGGTATACAGCCTGGAACACACCCATAACGGAAGTTGCATTTCAATAAAAATATTAATAAATCTCCCTTCTGTGCTTAAACAGCATTTACCAAATAATAATAATAACAACAACAAGCCTACAGTATCACAAAACATATAGAATCCTGAGACCCTACCATTATCGCCCCCCTACTTTTCTGGATACTATGAATATATTAAATAATGAATACATTGTATTTTGGGTTTCGCTGCCTGCTCTGCTCAGCTCGGCTCTGCTGGTAAAGGCTGTGCTGACTGGATGTTGCACCCTGAAGTGAGTGAGCAGAGTCTGAAACCTCTCTTAGAAAATCCTCAGTCCTATTTTACATATTTTAAAAAATACCCACATAATGAACTTACAGTAACAGCCACAGGTGCAACAGTAGGTTGCAACAATCTGCGTTAGTTTTCTCCAGTCAAGCTAATTTACATGGGATTAGGTGATAGGTGCAATTTAATGCATGCACGGTGGCTTTACTGTAACACAGTGAGTGGGAACATCAAGGAAATGCAAAAGAACATTAGAGCAGAAAACACAGAACAGCCTATTCACAGTCAACTAAGTTGATGTGAAGCCCGAGCAATGTGATGTGAAGCCTTCAAGCAATTTAAGACAAGCAAATAAGAGAAGAAGAAAAAGCCCCACACAGGAACACTGATGTATCCTTATTCACCTGTGATCCTCGGAGTGTGTCCGTATCCGTGAGTGCGCTGGGTTCAAACACACAGCCTTCAGCCTGCTGGACAGCGGAGCTTAAGACAGCAACAAATGATGTGTAGTGTGGAGATGGGAACAGGCGCTCGTTAAGCCAGTCAAATGCACAGTTTCCCCGGAGGATGCTCGCAGGTCATCAGCGTGCTGCGCTCAACTTTCATCGGCGCAGTGAGTGAGAGCGCTCCGTCTGCGGCGAACAGCCGCTGTTTCAAAGAGCTACTGATGTTCCTGCCCTACGCTGGCACTTTATTTCTCACGGTGACAAAAAAAAAATTAAATAATTTAATAAATGGGGGAGAGAAGAGAGGCAGCAGCGCTCCGACGTCACGTTCAGCCGAGAGACCGCTAGATGGAGCAGTTAAATATGGCTCCAAGACAACAGGCAGTCAATTAGTGAGCCCGATGGATGTTTCACAGGTCGGTTCAGAAGGTTCACTCACTGCTGTGATTAACGACTTTACCTAATTATCTGGAATTAGGGAGTCGTTTTCCATGGCGCACTTTGGTCTTTGGGGGTAATTTGGTCCCAAAAGAGAAAAAGACTAAAGCACCTGATGTAAGAGTCTGATTAATTGTTGCTTTAAGGCCAAGATTGCTCCTCTTACCAGATTTGTCTTACCTGAACGTGTGAATTGCATCCCCTCAACATCCCGTTGTTCATCAATGTCATAAAATCAAATCATCCATAGAGATCATGTTTTATTGTTCATTTCCCTGTTTCGTTACCAAAAAGGTCTTAAATGGTTTAAGACATTATTTCACAATATTTAGTCATTATTTATTGTTGCTAGTGGGAGGCGAGTTTAAATAACTAGCAGCACAAAGTCGCCAATAAGTCGCCACACTGTCGGTTTTAGACTGGTTTATTTTCATTTTCTGCTTCTTTTGTATGCCTAAAACTTTTTTTTTTACTTGCACTCCAAGGAGATAGCATGCTTCATACTTCACTGCATTTACCTGACAGCTGTGAGTAAAAGATAAATTCCTGGGCACAGCAGCTGAGCTAAAAAAAAAAAAAAAATCTAATACCACCATGATAACCTGTTCACAGCACAATATCCAGCAGGTGTATTATCTTAGGTGGTGCTGTTAGAAAGGAAATGCCATTAGCTTACCAACTATGTGGTCACAGAACAAAGCTGAGCAGAGTGACGGTTTGACCTGATGCAGTCATAGCTGATGTTCTTCCACAGTAAGCTCCACTTTGCCCAGCTACATTATATGTAAATACACCAGTTTGCCTATATAGTAGCTGGATGCACATTTAGACTTCAGATTATTGACGCTACGCTTTTAATTTTACTTTGAAAGTGAATTTGTAGGATTTCTGTGTCCTTTTTATGAAGTTGTTTTGGTACTTTTTCCTCCTCCATTACTGGTAGCACTACTTGAGCACACAAAGAAATTATTCTAGAAATGCAGTAGGTAAAACAACAGCAGCACACTATATGCTGTTCAGGTCTCTAAAAACTTACTCATTATATGGATAAAACAAACAAACTTTAGGATAAAACAAAGCTACAGAAATATGAATCTAAGGGACATTATTTATCATAACAGATTATTGGTTGTATATTTACTGCTTATACTCTGGAATAAAGCCTCACTTTAAGGATTATAAATGTGAAGCTTCATAATAAAAAGTCTAGCATACAGACTTATTGTGTGTAATAGAAGTTCAAAAAAAGAAATCCCACTCTGCACCACAGACATGCAAGTCTGCGAAGTGTTGCAGCCATTTTTCATCAAGGCCTGAGCGACAGCCCTGCCTTCTAATTTGCCACAAACTTTAAAGCGCCTATACACCTTTAAAAATTATCTTCTTATTTACCTCTAAATAGCTTTTTTTTTTTTCCAAAACTGCATTATGGCAGCAAGCTTCAGAAATGGCCCGCTCACTCCTGCTTGTGTCAGGTTGAAAAAGGAAATCATTAATATAGCATTAGAAGCTGGCTGTGAACTCATAACTGCCCTGGGCACACATCAACATACATGCAGCAGCGTTCAGTGCACATACACCTTCCCCCAGGTTGAAATGTCATCCTTCACTGTCATTACATTTCTGCCCCCATTAACTATTGATTATCTCCACTTCAGCATTTGGAGCCCTGCTGTGGAAATGGCCCTCGTGGCTTGCTACCCATACTCCACGGATCAGGCGGAACAGAAGTGCTCCCCTCCTCCTCCTCCTGGGTTTTTACACTGAAAAGGGAGCAAAGTCAGATTCGCCAAGGGGCGAGGGTAAAGAGGGACAAGCCGGCAGGGAGACGGAGAAACAAGGAGTGACTGCACTGTACCCCCACCTGCCCATTAGCAGCACGGCTGAGCGGACGACTGGAGGTTAACTTGTTCTTTTTTTTGGGACCCATGAGAGTTATGCCACAGCATGTGTTGAATATTTACTGCGAGGTTCAGCTTTGCTTCTGTTTTCTTTCAGGAGAGTGCAGGTAGAAAAGTTTGTTTGGGCAGGAGCTGCATGCCCTCCACCACAAACAAACTGCATCCTTAATACTATGGAGTAGTTTGTGCAGAGTTGTCTTCACACTCCTGCCAAAATCTCTATATGGCTGTGTCCTGCTAATGGACTCCCTCTATTTTTTCTATATTTCAGTTGTTGAATGTTTTACACGTACAGTCTGTGGAAGCAAATTCAGTGTTTGGGGGGGATAAAGATAAAGAATAAAAGTTGATCTCTGCTAAAACAAGCTGACTACTACTTTATTATTATCAGTTTGTTTATGAGGTTTGTTTCCAAGTGTAGAAAACTGAATCACGCCAGAAGGTTTCAGAATCCCTAATTTCTACAAAAAGAATAAAAAACACGAATCCTAACCAGTGTATATTCAACAAAATAGCTTCAACACTCTGAGCTATTATCCATAATTTCAGCTAAGTGGGTATGTGTTGTATATACAATTACAGCTTAAAGCCACAAGTAAACAAGGGATAAATCCTCAAGAGTCCAGGTTTATATTTATGAGTCGGCAAAATCAGCAAAAACATAAAATTCTTTCACCACTGACAAAATTAGAACAAAAGCAACCAATCTGCATTCGTAAAAAGTCCCATTTATTTCAAAGTCATTTCATCAACAAATATAATAAATCTGCATTCTTTTTTTTTTTTGGGAGGGTGGCGGTGGGGGTCGGGGTGGTTGCCACAGCAGTAACACATGAATAAAACATTTATTAAAATAACTGATCAGCGCCCCGTTTCGGATGCAGCAAGTCGAAGCCTCCCCCCACTCGCCGCGGCTGGAGAATAAACAAGAAACAAGCCAGTGTACGGTACGAGTGAGTGAGAGTTAGTCAGGCCAGTCCCTGCTTTACATGATTACTGTGTAGAGTGAAATCCACTAGAATCCAATGTGGCTTTAAGATAATCCCATCAGAACTGCAACAGTGCAACGCTACTACAGAACACCCAAGCCTGTTAGCACTGATGAGAGCCTATAGTGAAAGAGAGGGAGGGGAATATGACAGAAGAGTGGAACAATCCTTGTTAAGAAAAAAAAAAAACACGCCGACTTCTACAGTGAAAAAAACCAAAAGTTTAACAGCCTGCTGCCAACAAAAGCACCACATCTTTTATTGCTAGTTTACATTTTCTAGGAAAAACTAGTCACACGGATAGAAAACTAAGTCAATAATTGCATCGGGATAAGTCTTCATATAAAGCTCTGGAACACAAATCCATTTGAAAAATAGCTTTTTTTATGAATACAAGCCTGAGTTACCCACATTAATTGTTATACATGTCCATGAGATAATACTGACTTAAAATGCACCTCTATTGCCTCATTTAATTAACGAGAACATGTTTTGATACTGCCAGCCTTTCTGCCTCTGTCTAATGTCATCCTGATTTATGGGAAACAAATGTTACACGGGGAAAACTTACACACTGGTGTAAGCTGATTTTAGGCCTATATACTTAATAATACAGTATTTGCCATCCTTTTTAATTAGGTCCTATCAGTCGGCTACAATGCCTGGGCTCAAAATCAGGTGTCAATAAGGAGCAAACTTCTGCCGCTCTGACTTTTTGACACCTGAGGTTGGCATTTTTGCGGTGTAAGGGGATAAACCCTGTGTTAGGCTAGAAGCGGCTGCTGGGTGGACAGCCAGCACAGGGAGCGTTTTCATGCCAAGCAGGCTGGAAACGGGGACGGCGTAGTGTGGGTTTTGGATGGCTGGCAAGGTGGAGGGAGAGTGGACGTTAATTGTGGTGGGGGCTGGGGTGGTGGCCGCCAGGACGGCCATAGAGGTTGCAGAAGTGGAGGCAGTGGAAGCAGACTGTGAGAAGCTCATGTTCAGGTCAACTGGGGTCGCAGAGGAAGCGGCCTGCATTGTGTATTTAGCCATCTCTAAGCTGCAGGCCGTGATGATTGGAGGGGTGGTTGGAGACGGTGAAGGGTTAAGAGGAGAAAAATGGAGAAAGAAAAAAGGGGAGAGGATGGGGGGGAGACAAAGGATAAGGGAGGTGAGAAAGGAGAAAACAAAAGAATCAAAGAAGGAATGTGTTAAAAAGCAGAGACAATAAGGATTTTAATGCAGTCAAGAGAACGGAGCAGTGAGTTGGAACAAATCCAGCCTCACCCTGAGCACAATATCTCTGTCCCAATATAATAGCTCAGTGTTTGGCTGTCTTATCATCAGGCTGCGAGTGATGCCCTGCTGGACGTGGCTGTCCTGCGTAATGTCTTACCTGGCATTGATGAGGTACTGGGCCACACTGATGCTGGCTGGTGAACCTGTGATCGTGACTTGGCGCATGGCCGAGCCATCAGTGGCGCTGGCAATTTTGATGTGAGCTCCAGAGACCTGGCGAATCTCATTGATCTTGCTACCCTGTCTTCCAATTATGCAGCCAATAAACTGGGAGGTGAAGATCAGAAACATGCGAATAACAAAACAGGAATGCAGGAATTAGATTTCACAACAGAACCTGGGAGCAACTGCCATGGCTGTTTTCTGTAGAGGGAAAGCACAGTTCTCTTTATTATTGTGACAACAGAAAACATACTCACAGTCCAATATGCTCATCAGATAAAACAGATGATACATAATTTATCACCACTAAACCACTGGCTTTTATTTTTTGCAAACTGATTGGTATTTTGGCAAATATGTTTATTTCTTGTCTTCCTGAGAGCTAAATGAGAAGGCAGGATGATATATTAGAAACAGGAGGAGGGTCTAGCCTGGCTCTGTCTGCAGTAATGGTAGTAGTGTTGATGATAAACAAGAAATTATTTTAAAAAATAAATTAAAAAATGATAAGATAACATGTTAATATACATATGGTAAATAATTCAGCAGCAGCCATTATTATCTGGGAGACAGTGCAATAGAATAAGTGGCTATTGCACCTTATCACTGGTTCACACCTGCTATTTAACAGAAAGAAAGAAGACAAGCTATCTATTCTGAGTGACTTCATTGGATTCTTCAGTAAACACAGCAATAACATTGTGAATTATTTTGGTCACTAAGTAGTGCAGTGAAAATCTGACATCTTAATATTCCTACAGTGTGAAGTCAGCAAAATCCACCTCTAAAGCTCAGTAATTACCTCCGGAGGTTATGTTTTTGGGAGTGTTTGCGTGCGTGTGTCATTCTTTCTGTAAACACATTAGCTTGAAAAAGGTTTGAATGAATTCTGATAAAACTTTGTAGGGGTGTAGAGTGAGGTCATGTTAACAATCCATTAAAATTTGGCTTACACCTACCAAGGTCTTCAAGGTCAACTTAATGATTTATTGGTCAAAAATGGGAAAAAAATTTAATTTTAATTTAAAAAAGCGTTTTAACTTAAAAACTGGGATTCTTACAAGCATGGTGTGTAAAAAAAAAAAAAAAAGATTTAAATATGATGTCACATTTGACCTCTGACCTCTTCTTCAAGGTTAATAGATTGAGACCTCTGACCTCACTTTTACATTTTAGATCTGCCTATCTTTCAAGTTGACCCCAAAATGTGTTATTTTTACTGCGCTACTAACTCCTTGCACAAAATACAGTAGTAGTCCATTAAAAGTAAGAGAATGAGATGCCTTGATGGAGATCCGTGGGCTCAGGGTGGTTCTTGTTAATTATATTGCTTGTTTGGACAGCATAGTGCTACGTTTGTTAGCACTCTTGCTTCATCGTAAGAAGGTCCTGAGTTCAAATCAGGGCTGGGCCTTGCTGTTTGAGGTTCTGACGTTCTCCCTGAGTTTTAGGTTCTCTTCGTGTACTCCTGCTTCCTGCCATAGTCTAAAAACATGTGTGGGTTTGGTTAATTGGAGATTCTAAATTGGCTGTACTAGTGAATGGTTGTCTGTCTGTGTCAGGCTGGTGACATATCCAGGGTGTACCCTGCCTCTCGCCCTATGACAGCTGGGATAAGCTCCAGATCTCTGCAACTCTGAACTGGATACGTAAGAAAATGGATGGATGGTACAGTGACTTCCTGGAGTCTTCATTATTTTCCCTCAATACTCAAGAAAGACGCTTCTTTTGCCCAAGAAATAGACACCCATTAAATATTACAACCTGTTGACTTTACAGTTTGGTTCAGTCATTATTAAACTAACAAGATACAACATTAAAATTCAGAATTGACAGACCAAAGCTGGGTATTTCTCCCCCTTTCCCTGCCTCCATGCTAAGCTTAGCTAACAGGCTGCTGGCTTTGTTTTTATGTTTACACACCTGAAAGTCAGTCTTACTCATCCAAGTCTCCGCAAAAAAGTGCATTTGCCCCCCAAAAAACTATCCCCCCCGCTAAATGTTTCCTACAATGTCAAGTTCTGACATGATTCAGTACAGATGAAACCAGGACTGTCTGTGTCTGAAGCAGCACAGTTAACAGTCCTCTAACAGCGGTCCGCAGACATCTTTTCAATTAATCTGTTGTAGATTCCTTTTGCAATAATCTATGTCAGCCAAAAGCAAGGACTATTTCATTTCGGCAGCTAAGTAGGTGAAACATTTGTGTCCAAACAACTCCTCATTATAGCTGTCCTCCTAGAAAGTTTTAATGAAGCCAAATGCATGGAGATTATCAGTACAGGTTTTAGTGCCGGGAGAACACAAACAATGTAACACTTACATCATTAGGTATTGCCAGCTCTTGTGAACTTGTGGGGGCAGATGCATCCAATCCTGCAAAGTAGGACAAGGAGCGCTACCAACAGTTTGGCACTAATGGCTTCCACTTTCATAGCATGGCAAGTTGCCCTACTTTGTCTAGTTTATCACTGTTACACTGCGAAATTAAGAAGTAGAAAATGGCATAGGGCAAAATAATCATTCTAAAAAGACAAATATATTGTACAATACATATATACATAATACATATATGCTGCTTGACTATGACTATCAATCACACCAATACTTGCTATTTAATCAAAATATTGTAATGTATTGTGCTGAGTTAGTTGTGACGGAATATATGAGTACGTGGGGTGGTTGAGGTCAGGGATGGTCTGGCCAAGACAGTGTTAGATTTGGAGGAGAAATGTTGCAAAAGGTGGAGGATGGGGTCAAGAACTTAGGATTTGCTTTTGTTTGGGGGGTTTTTTTGGAGAGGGAAACTGGGCAAACGGGGCTTAAATTTGGGTTTGATGTGAGAAATGGTGAGAAATGGTTAAATATTTACTAAACTGTAAATATTTTTGACATTTTTCACATTTCCCTGTCAGAGAAAGCTGCTGTTTTTTTTTTCTTTTTTTGCTTATATATCATTCTGTCTGCTTCAGTCTGTCGCATATTCTTTTCAGTGATAAATATTTCAGTGACTAACTTTCAAGGTAAAAAAAAAAAAGCTGGGTGGCTTAACCTTAAAAATCTACAATTGTGTTGATTATTCTTATTTTGTTTTTCATCTTATTTTCTTGTGAAAATCGATGCAAATATAGATGCATGGACATCACTGTAAAGCCAGCGTCTACTCTCAAAGAAATCCTTGATCCTCACTGAAGTGACAGCAGTGTTTTGATGGTGTGAGTCGAAGAGGAGTGATGAGAGAGGGATAGATGGACTTCCCTGGGGAGCCGTGGGTACGTACCAGGGAAGGTAGGGTTGCTCTGCCCAAGGGAAGGGAGGGGGATATGCTGCATAGCCAACTGGTGAAGCTTGGTCAACTGCAGGGTAGGAAGGAAGTTAGAGCTAACCAATCAAACTGGATTATTTCAGAGGAGCTGACAACTACAAAACAGAGCCAATCTGAAGTTCACAAACATCACACGTGTCAGTATCAAGAGATTCATTTTCCTCAGAAAGCATGCTGACTTCTCATAGCAGTCATCTGAAAATACAGTCACATCTCAGGCTACAAAGCTACAAGTGATCATGAACTCTTCAAGTCTTCATTTCCATTTCAATCAGTGCATGCTGCTACTGTGGGTTAGTGTTAGTAAAGTCAACAGATCAGGGTTACTGAAATTTGATCTTCGCAGAGTAGGGTACACAGAGGGCGTATCGGTGGCTTGGAAGGAGTGGGCAGGAGTAGGTCATTAGGACTGATGTCAGTCACTCAAATGAACATACTTACATCTTGATGTGCAAAAGCATACTGCCCTGGAATTGCAAAGGCCTGGAAGGAAGAACAGATGAGATACGGTTATGTAACCGAGTGGTGCAGACATGTTGTAACGTGTTACTTGAAAAATGAATTTGTCACAGAGCATCAAGAGCAAAGTCAGTGCAGTGAAAATCTATTCCTTTCCCCTTTTCCATGGCTCTAATGTTTATAGATCTGACAGAATTTCATCTAAATGTCATCTGCTGTTTTTTTTCTACCCCCTCCTTCTCTGACCATTAGCTGGAAATCCAATAACATAAACAGATGTCTGATAGGTCAAAGCAGACTCTGCCAAATTCAGGACAGCGCCTGGGCAGCTCGTGGAAAACATGAGCCTTAGACACAACATGTAAACATGTAAATTATTCATGTGAAAACAAGTTATTCATAAATGTTTGGCTAAGTGCATGTAAATATGATCAGGACTTCACAATATGAAAAGTCAATGGTTGTATAATTACACCCTTTTGCTCCTTTAGTTGTAGAAACACACCCTAATGATCAGTGAAATTTTGAAATCACACAAAATAAAAAGTCCACTCAACTGCTGCGTGTCTTTAAATCAGCTAAATTCAGAGCTAAACAACTCCCTTATGGCTACTTACTTGTGCAGAGTGCTGTGGTGCTAATACTGCATGGGTTCCAACAGGTATGACCTTGGGACGGTAGGGAATAGTTGCGCCTTTCGGTGGAGACTGGAGACACAGTCGTGCAAACCAAAAAGGGAGAAAAATTTATACACTGGCGCAGCTAAGAAAAAGAACTCTCGCTGGCACTGATGCGTTTTATATCCTCCTTTATAGCACTGCCTGAATCTTTTTATATCCCATTCATCTGCTGAGAAAGTAACATAAAAGATTGGACGGAAGAAAACTGCGATACAACTAGGAGCACAGCTGAAAATGGGGAATTGGCAAGTTTTTGATCAAAATAGAAAGAGGTCAAGTGGATACTAAACCCAAAATCCAAATTCAAAGCTCCGCAGAATATATTAAGACTGTGTGCTGCGATGGACAGCGTGAGAAAAGTTTGAAACAGGGGTCTAAAAACATAAAGGAGCTTTGACAGTACAGTGTGAATCTAGACGCTGACATTTTAACGATATGGAAAAAGTACTGCAACGATATCTAGTTTTATATGTTTGTTATATAATACACGTCTGGGTACATCAGACAGACAAGGTTAAGAACTATCAATATAAATTATCTGGGCTTTAGCTTTGAAGACATCCTGA
This sequence comes from Tylochromis polylepis, assembly GCA_015107715.1. NCBI lineage: Eukaryota > Metazoa > Chordata > Actinopteri > Cichliformes > Cichlidae > Tylochromis > Tylochromis polylepis. The sequence continues at coordinate 12,973 of VVHJ01008493.1, read as the reverse complement.
ATTTACTACCTTCCTCTGCTCTCTAAATAAATGTGACATACTTGACTTCTAAATAGAGCCGCTGAACGTGAAGATCATCTGCTGGCTGACAGCGCTTACCTCCAGCATCACAGAGCAGATGTGTCTTACACACTGAGTGATGGCCTGTGGAGTGCCGGAGATTGTGACAGCCCTCTCTGTGGAGTCCGGCAGCATGTCTCCTGCCACCTGAACCTGAGCGCCTGTGGTCTTAACATCACCAGACAACAGAAAATACAAACGCTATTTATTGCTGAAAAGAGCACGCCATCACCCAGATTGAAATGCCGTTTCGAGCACCCCACAAATTATCCTGAACACATTTTGACATGCAGGGAGCAGCTGCAAGCCAAATAGCAATGTGCGCTCCAATATTTGAAGAGGCGCACACAAATATTGTCCATTCAGAATGAGTATTCAGGCCCTGCTCATCCTCACAGGCATAATCAATGGGATTTTCACCCACCTCCCTCCGGAAAACATACACATAGCTTCATGTAGTTTAAGGCAGAGAAAAACAAGAAGATTTTGACTTGAGTGTTTGATACTCAGGGTGTCAGAGCACCAGGGAGACTGTTTTCTGCACTTGTTTGGGTGCAGAAAAACAACTTCCTGCTGGAAAATGAAAAAAAAAAAAAAAAAGAAGAAAGAAAACGACTCATACCTCTCGGATTTCTTTGATCTTTGAGCCTCCTTTGCCAATCAGTGAGCCACACTGGCTCCCTGGGAAAACCAGGCGAAGTGTCACAGGTGGCTTGCTTGTCACGTTGCTGTTTGTCATCGCTGCGGTAATATCCTAAGGGAGATTTCCAAAATATGTTGTTTTTCAGTGTCGACTGTATGGAACATCAGCGTTATTTGATGAGTCTTTTTGGGTGTGTGTGTGCATGTTGTGATGCAAGACTGAAGAAAAGGTGCATCCAGTGTCTTTCATGCCTGTGTGAAAATGCGTACGAGTTTGGGCATACCTCTTCAAACTTCTGCGCAATCATGGAAAAGGCTCTAAAGATGCCCTCTGTAGGTCCTGTGATGGTGACTATTCTCTCAGGGGATGAGCCCTCTGATATGTTGATGCGAGCGCCACTCTGGAAGCAAAGTCCCACAGTTATTCCAGCTGTGATTTGATTTTATCTGCCTGACAACGTGAAATTATACGCCCTTTCGCATTACAGATGTCAAAGCAAACACTCACTTCCTCCCTCATTTTCTTGACTGTTTCTCCTTTCTGAAATCAGGCAGGAAAACAAGTCGGTTCGATTGGCTTTATAAGAGGAATATAACAAGACAAACAGAAATAAAACAGCCAAAAATCAATAAATGGTGATGGATTGTAAAATAAATCTACCTTCCCAATTATGCTGCCAACTTCCTGTGGATGAAAAGATAACAGCGTGTTAGAAAGTAGCAAGACGCAAGATGTTTTCTCAACAGTTTTTCAGCAGGATGTAAACATTTTAAAAGCTATTACGAGACCGTTAGGCTATTACAACAAAAACACACTGAATAATTTGAACTATTTACAAATGTCCATTACCTTTCCGTGCATCAGCAGCCTCAGCGTCAGTGTAACGTTCAAAGTCCCATCTGAAGCCATTTCTTCCTTGTCAGACATTCTCTGTTTTCCCAGATGTAAAGTAAAACACTCTGCAAGGATCAAGAAATTATCAGCGCTCCGTATTTCAGGTAGTTCAGGAAATGACATGTAAACTGAATGCATGCAGACTGAAGTGAACATTACTGCTATGATATTTGACTATTTATGTACAGGGTTTCATTCAGGCCTCCATTGGGTACCACTGCTTTTTATCTTTTTATTCTGAATTTCCAGCGAACGCAAGATTTTTAGGTTATCCTCACTACTCATGCTAACTACCCTGTTCTTCTTCTTCTTCTGTTTACAGCTAAATTCCCGGAGCGGCCTGAAATATGCATCATTTCTTTTCCTCAACAAGATTCAGTTGGAAAGGCCTTTCTGGCAAACTAAACATTAAAAGCTTTCATGAAGTGGGTGTAAGCTGCATTACCACTGTTGAATCCATCTGTGGCACAGATGAAGTAGACCTCTATCTGAAATTGTTATGGATTATTACCTTAACTAGGATAAACGTTGAGTAAGTGGAAAATTCTCCAAAGATGGAGCACTCACTTTTATGCTGCTATATGGAGCCATGTACCCTTTTGGGGGATTTTTAAGTTAAATGATGCTCTCTGAAGAGTTATGGACCACTGTTGCTTGTCTTCTGATCATGTAGTTGTGAGCGGGGGGGAGATAAGCCTATCACTACATGCAATCTTCACATGAAACTGTGTCTTTAGTTTCGGCTAAATACAAGTTGTGTGACTCTCT